>CAJQZJ010037497.1:845561-868193 GCA_907164525.1 Lophiomys imhausi | reverse complement strand
ACACACACACACACACACACACACACACACACACACACACACACACATATATCCAGTCTAGAGCTTAAAATTCCACTACACAACAAATAGACCTAGTAGACACTTACTGAACATTTTATCAATAGCAAGAAAATATACATTCTTATCAGCATAGAGACCATTCTCACGGTTAGACCATATCCAACAAAAACTATAACTGATAGGCAAATTAAGTAATGTTAGAATACAAAAAAAGTGAAGACAGAAAAGTAGCATTTTATATATGATGAGACTATGCAATCATATTTACAATAATCTCTCTCTGCATTGTCTCTTATTCTCTCTTTCTGGTGAACACACACACACAGGAATACGTTTAAATTATAGGGTGTGGGCCTATAGGTTACAAAGAGAGACCTTGTTGCAAAACAAACAAACAAAACAATAAACCAAAAAAACCTAACAAGGTGGCCATGGCAGCATGCAGTGGCATTCACAGTACTTCTGAGGGTGAGGTAGGAGGATCATGAGTGTGAGGGCAACCTGGATTACACAGAAAGATCCTGTTTCAAACAAAGCAAGACAAATGGCCAAATAACTTTTTTTTTTTAAAATGGGCAAAAGACTAAATATCTCTCACCTTTCACATAGATACTATCTTGTCTCAGTTGGAGCAGACATCTTTAAAAAGGCAGAAAGTAACAAATACTAATGCTGTGGAGAAAGGAGCTCTTAGGTGTAAAGGTATGGATGTAAATCAGTGGAGCCATTATGAAAAATAAAATGAAAGTGCTTCAAACAACAAGAAACAGAATCGTAATATGAAGGCAATGATGTTAATCGTGTATATGTTCAAAGGAGCTGGGATTCTTGCGTCAAAGATCCACCTCACACATGCTTATTGCCGCACTATTCTCTATCCAACAAACAAAATCAATGAAAACGCCTGCCAATAGATGAATGGAGTTTTTAATGTGGTTGTAAACATGATGCAATGTTCCTTAGCCAAAGAAAGAAAAAAGTACATCATTTGTGGCAACACCAATGGAATTAGAGTAATTATATTGGGTAAAATGAGCCAAGTGGACAAAGACAAATGCTACATGTTCTCATTCATCTGTGAAAGAGAAAAAAGTTGATCACACTGAATGAACAACAATGGTCACTATAAAATAGGAAATAAAGCGGGAAGGGAAATGGAGAAAAGTTGGATAACAGATGCCAAAATATGTGATCATGTGAAAGCCTTCACATAGCCATACTGCACATGTAAATATAAATAGATAATAATTTAAAATAAATTAATAAAATTAAAAATTGCTTTAAAAGGGAAAGCAATTTTGGGGAAGAGATATAAAAAGGAAATACACAAATGGCCAAGTACATGAAAGAATGCTCAACACAATCCTTGGAAAATGCAAACTAACTTTCCATGGAAACATCAAATATTGGTTATGATGTTGGAGAAATAGAACTCTCAGATGCTGGTGGTAAGAGTATAATACACATAATCAGTTTGGAAAACAATTGGAAATTTCATTTAAAATTCAACTCTCACCTGCTCTATTCTGTAGTATTTCACCCCTGCTCATTCACCCAAGAGAAAGTGAAACATGCTCATAAGAGACCTTAACAGAGCATTCACACCAGCTTGCTCATATATGACAAACAAAACCTAAAAACACCTGAGGTATCCATACACAGCATAAAGCAAAACAAAGTAACTACTACAAAAGAATACCACTGAGCAATAAAAAGATTGAATTACTACATATCACAATATGGATGAATATTTAAAAAGCACTGGCTAGAAAGGAAATCTTGCAGAAACACTAATGGGCATAATTCAACTATATGAAGTTCTCAAGCAGACATAACTAAACTACACAAGAAAAAAGAGCAACAGTTACCTCTTGATAAGGAAGTTAACTGAAGACTGAACAACTGTGAAGACTGTTTTCGGACTAAACATTTATGTCCTCTCAAATCTTCTGTGTTCAAAGCCTAAGCTCAGTATGATAGTATTTGAAAGGGGAGCCCTTGTGAAGTAATTGGGCCATGAAAATTGAGCCCTTACGAATGGGATGAGTGTCCAGGAGCTTCTCCCCTCTTGTGCCCTGTGAGGTAGATGAGAAGATGGTAGTCTGCAATTCAGAAAAGGGTCCTCCCCAGAACTCACCCCTGCAGTACCCTGATCTTGGGCCTCCAGCCTCTAAGACTTTGAGCAGTAATGTTCTGATGCTTAAGAGCCTTAGTGTATGAAAAACAGTTATAGATCTGAATCAGTATGGAGTAGGGTAATTTTGGCGGTAATGGTGACATCCTGTATTTCACTCAGGCTTCATGTGTATATGCAATTGGCAAAATTCAGAGAGAACACAGGTAAGATATGCGCATCTCAATCTCATTGTCCATATTCTTATGGCAGAAGAAAAAGCTAAGCAAATAACTAAACGATGACCAATGGTACACATGCCAAAGCACTTAAAAGAAAACAGCTACAGGTTAATTTAAAATACATCAAAATCAAGATGATTAAACAGTGGCTAGAGAGATGAACATATATACCTATAATAAAGTGATAATGGTAAATATTGGTTGTGAGTACACAGGTGTTATGACCAAAACCTTTTAAATAGTCTGTTCTTGCATAATTTTAAAGCATGATTTCATAAAACAATATTTTTGATAGTAACTTAAAATTGTCCACACAACAAAATTTACTTTGTTTTGTGAGTAAAAACATCATCTGGTTAATGATAAAAATTAGTCTTTGGTATATGTCCAAATTAAGCAGTAAAAATGTTTTCAGACAATGAAAACCATTTAATCTAGGCAGGCATGGGGGCACACAATCGAAAACCCAGCCCTTAGGAAGCTTAGTCAATAGGAGAGTGGGTTTGAGGCAAACCTGAGTTACATAAAAAAAAAAAAAAAATCTGTCTCAAAAAAAATAACAAAACAATAAAACCCCCACCCAAAACAAAAATTAAAATAAGGACAGCAAATTAGCTTGATTATAGAGGTGTTTGTCTTCAACCCTGATGACCTGAGTTCAATCCAGAGACCAGACAAAGAGGAAGGATTAAACCGACCTCTGTGAATTGTCCTCTGACTTGTACACAAGAGTCTTGGGGCAGCCCATGCTTATGTTTGCATACACAAGAACTTTTAAAAAGTAAAAGCAAAACGCAAGCCAAACAATAGATCTTCAGAAATATCGCTAGCCTTTGACTAATAAAAAAATAATAAACAGGTTTCTTTTTCTCTTTGGAGTTGGTGAGTTGATTTATGTTGGCATATTTTGTTTTAAGGGATAACTATAAATATTCAATTATTATAATTTATTCCAGGAAAGTCTCAGGCAGAGCCCATATTTTATGAGTTTTATGCAAATAAATACTTTCTAGGATTTTAAAAACTTGTTAAAGGGAATTAGTTTCAGAAATATAATTTCTAATAATTTATAAATTGTTGCATATAATTTATCACAGGGAAGCGAAAATATGAGACTTGTAAAATAACATAAGCATTTCAGCTTTGACTAGCAAACACTAACCCTAACTACCATGTCCATGAAGGTCTGAATGTGTAAGTTCATACACTCTTGCATTGGCAAAGCTCTCAAGCACGAGCTATGCTGGGTCATACGTTACCTCCAGTATAGGGTTTCCAGTTATAATGCTTTCCCCGGAAAGGCATACTGTCAAAGTCTGCACACTGTTTTTCTCGAAAATCTCGGGAACCCAAAGGGCATGGCTAAAATAAAATAAAATCATAAATGGTACCATTGTTGTAAAATACCAAAACCAAGGGACAGTGTCCCTAAACTTGTATTTACTGACCGCCACCCTATCAACTCTGGGTGTCATTCTGACTTTTGTTTTCTCACTTTGCAATAAATATTCACACTGAAGCATCTGAATTGTAAACTGTATGTTGTAAGCTGTAGGTGAGAAAACGTGACTACAGTGTCTTTAATGTTCCACAGTTGCTATGGAACATTGCATGTCTTTTCACAGCCATCATACCGCCTTACAAAGACACGCAGAAACCTGACAAGAAAGGAGAACACAAAATCCCTTAACAACAGTATTTGAAGTCCAGGTGCCACAGCTCATTGTAAACTTTATTTAAAGGCACCGAAACATTAAGACACTGAGTATTAAGAATGGCATTCAGCTTGTAAATTAAAAATTTGTATACCGATTACTACAGATGCTTCCTGATGAAAAGCAAGTTGAACAGGGTAAAATGCTAGGACTCAAATCCAAGCACCTTTGAATTCAAGAGGTTTGGATTTATTAAAATGTAAATTTCATCTTTTAACATCACAGAAAATGAAATGTTAAATTGGTACCAAATGTGCACATATTTTTAGGGATTAAAGGAAATGGTAAGGAAACAATAACTGGTTATAAAAGTTTGGAATGTTTCTTCTACCTAAAAATTTTAAAGAGGAAAATCTTGCCAATCTAGCTAGGTTTAAATTATAAATGCCACAGTCACCCTTTATTCAACTCTAAGTACACAAAGACTAAAAGTTATTTCATGGAACGTTTGAGCAATAGGACTATTTGATTCACCTTTTAGATTTCTATAGCATTGTGGTGCTTAAAAAAAAAGGAAAGAAATGGTAAGTTTTTTGGAACACAAAGAAAACTTTCCCCTTAAATACAGAGCAGAATATCTCATAAAAGAACAAAATGGGAGGAGGGTAATGTTGGAGACCTAATCCGGGGCACACTGCACATGGTGGATAAGAAGAGTGTGTCACTGAACCACATTCCCAGTCCTGGAAGTACTTAGCTCAGAGTAAATGACAAGTGAGTCACAGGACTCCTCATAGATAATCCTGAGGACTTTCTTAGCACCTCCCTTAGACATCCATGTTTGCTTTGTACAAGGCCCAATATCAGTAAATAGTTACTAATTAATAGTAAACAGTAAATAGTAAATAGAAATGTGTGAAAATGATAGATCATGGTGTGCAAATATTTACATGGCTATCATAACTTACTATAGGCTATGGCTTAAAATTTTTAGTATAATAAACCCAAAGCCTCAGATTTTAAGATAGTGGTAGCAGCTGTACATTACGGTAAGAGTCTCAAATCTTAAAATATACACAGTGTAGTGAAATACTATGCCACCAATTCCAAACCTAAGGCTTCTTTTTGTCTAATTATTCTTTTGCCTGTGTTTAACAAAGATTCAAAAGTAGCTATTATGAGCTGTGCAGTGTGTCATGCTATGCTTGCAAAGCCTTGTTTTCATAGTCTGCTAATATTGGGATCTTTGGAATACTGACATTTGACATGTCATTGTCATCTACAAAGTTCATGGTCAAGAACCATACACTCAAACTATAAACAAAACCTGGAAAAACCCTCACAATATTTTAAATGTTTATGATTTTGTAGAGGCCATATTCATAGTTGACATTGGTCATATATGTACTGTAAAAATGGCTGGATATAACAAGGAATGTTTGCTTTTCTAAGTTATTTTCCCTCTTTTTACAGACTAATTTTTATTTTTAATTATGTTTATGTGTTAAAGGGGCAAGAGAATATGCACATGAGTCAAAGCACACATGGATGCCAGATCCCCTGGAGCTAGAGTTACAAGTCATTGTGAGTCACCTAACATTGGTTCTGGGAATTGTACTTGGGTCCTCTGCAAGAACAGTACATGCCCTTAACCACTGAACCATCTCCCTGGTCCCTTTCTAAGCTATTTTTAAAAACTTTCATGAGAGCTAAAATTGTCTGTCAGTGGTTTTACCAAGCACAAAATCTGTCTTTAAAGTAAATATCAATTTAAAATATATATATAATTTGAACTTTGGATACAAGGTTTCACATAAAAAATATCAACCACTTAAAGCTTTATTCAAACACAGTTTTTAATCTAGTTGAAAATATAAGACTGAAGTGGAAAAAGTACAGAACTATTTCAGAAAATATAAATAGTAAACAACAATATCTTACAACTTGTCTATAGGTGCAGCATGTGTAAAAGATCAAAAATGTCACATGATAAGTTATGGAAATACTGACTTTGAAAGGAAACTTTAAGTATGTCCCAAAGTATTTGTGTAATTGAGATAGTTAAGAAAGAAAAAGGACCTGGGGAGATTATTAAGACTGTGTTGGAGGATTATTAATAGGGAAGCCACGTAAAGCTAGGCGGGCAGGAAGGAAGAGATTATGTGTTTCTGAATAGTGGAAAAGGCCAACCTATACCAAAGAAAGGAACTGTACAGAAACACAAGGAGAAACAACAGTCAGTTCTTATACAAGTTTTGTACAAACAAAGCTCTAAGTTAACACATTAAGGCATTCACTGAATGAAAAACTAAAAATGTTTTCCAATATTTTCTAAGGACCCTTTCAAACAGAAAGAAAGCAAATAGTTAATAAAAGGATTTTGTTATTTAGTGAGGCACTGTGATGGAGATGTAACCTGAAGTAATAAATAAACATAAAAAATGAGGCACTTGGATGACATTACATGAAGTTTCTTCTGAGTGCCTCTCCTAGGTTCGGCTATAATAAAATTAAATCATTGTTGTAAAATGTCACTTAACTAGCCCTAAATACTCTGTGACAGACTTCAGAGATATTTAGGTGTGTTAGTTACTTATTTCCTTATAGCATTGTCATGAAGTAATCATAATCACATTGTAATAAAATGAACTGGGAGTACAGAAAGCTTGATTCATAAAAAAAATGTCAGGGTATGAGGATATCTCCATATGAATGGGAACATCCTCTTAATTCACTCCAAATGATGCAATAATAGCATAGGACTTAATGTGGAAGTAAATGGTCATATCAGTGCTCCAATAGAAATATTTACAGACAGAAGAGACAGGTCAAATTTGATTGAGGCAACATAACTTGGCACCCTTGGTTGGGCATTAACATGATAGACATACTTGGCAAGTAATATTTTGCAGAGGAATCAGACTTCATTATTAGTTTTTGAGCCAACACAGAATCATACCTTTCAAGAACTTATGTGAGAAGTGATATAATGCGTTTTGAAAGATGTTTAGGCTTTATGTACAATTATTCCCAAAGTGGTCATCCAATTTGTAGAAACATTTACGGAAGAACAGACAAACACTTTTCAGAGAGCCACAACTGTTAGTAACTTCCTTACTTTCTGTCAAAACTTTCCTTCCAACAACCAGTTGAGTTTTATTCCTTTTTCTGAATCTATACTGAATAAATCTCCCTGGACTGAAAGATACCCAGGCCTTGATAATTTTTTTCTGTGTCTTAAGTAGGCAGTAGTCTTCTTAAAACAAGGTATAAAGAACAGGTCTAGGTTCACTTAACAGGTATTTATGAGTCACATTATGTGTCAGATATAATCTAGGCTTTGGAATCACAGGGAAAAATTAAACCCTTAAATTTCCACTTTTTGAAACATATTCCAGTTTGACATGAGAAGAACAATGAAGCAGAGTAAAAAGGTCAGTAGTGAGGTGAGAGGTAAGTTGTTTGAAGCATTGAAAAAGAGTTAAAAGAAACAGAGAACTACAAGAGTGAAGGCCCTGAGGTAGGAATGTACTGATGTAGTCACAGAATACTCAAGAGGGTGAGTGACTTAAGAGGATCTGAGTAGGTGTTTCCCAGAGTATATGCTTTGTTTCTAGAGTATATGCTCTGTTTTGATTCCAATGTTCTCACCAGAGAACACTCTGAATATATGATGATTAAATGTAAGCAAAGCAGGAATCATGTTTGCTGGTTTGGAGAGTGATAAAAGGAAAAAGATTTCTAAAAGAAAAATTTAGTGAGATTTATTTTTTAATTAAAAAATGGAGAGTTTAACATGTAGTACAATTTTAATGTGACTTAAGGATGATAATACCAATATACCAATACTGTCCTGAAGCCAGTATAGAAAACAATGTTAAAATTAATCAAGTATGGTCTCCCCAAATAAACAAGTAGGGCCCTATGCATCCAAGAGCAATGCCACAGGCCTCAACCTCCAGGATTTGTAAGTATTTTGAAATTAAAAATTAAAAAAAATGACCATCATTACCATCATTGTATGTCTTACTGGATATTGAGAGAAGACCAGGCAGAGAGTGAAACCATTTTTTCCCCCTTTCCTCTCCAGACTTTGAAGCAAACTGGCAAAGTAGATGGCATCAATGTCTACACCATCAAAGAGAAGCAGGACAACTGCTCCACTTTCTTGTGCCACTTCTTTCCCACATTTACCTCTTCTTCCTTTCTGTGTGCATGCCAAACACAAACATGCTTCAGCCTTACTACACCTGACCAGCTTTCAACACTCTCAGGGCTTCCTTCTTCAGGAGAGCAACACACTCTTAGCAGGTTGTATCCTGTTTTAGTTGAAAGTGCCTCAAACTCAAATGCTACTCGACTTAGCAAGTCAAGCATTTGGCGATTTAGTGTGAAGTATGGACACATTTAGTGGTCTAGCCCAACAGGCATCTTTGTCTATATTACATAAAGATACAGTATGGGCTAATAGAGGCTTTGTTTCTGGACTTCTCTTCACAAGTCCAAACAAGATCCCCAAACTCCCCAGTTTTCACATTCTATTTACCTGTTGAACTAAAGTGATCCACACCTGGACATTTCCAAAATTGAAAGTAGTGGTCAATACATACAATTAGTGTGGTTGTTTGAATGAAAATTGCCACCATAAGCTCATACATTGGAATGCCTGTTTCTTAGTTGTGGAACTATTTGAAGAGGATTAGGAGGTATAGCCTTTGTTGGAGGAGGTATGTTACTGGGTCTCTCTCTCTCTGTCTGTCTGTCTCTCTCTCTTTCCTTCTTTTTTTTTGCAGATAAGGCTGTAAGCTCTCAGTTACTGTTCCAACATGATGTCGGCCTGCCTTCTCGCATGTTCTCCACCATGATGGTCATGAACTCTAATCCTCTGCAACTGTGAGCCTAAATTAAACATTTTATTTTATAAGTTACCTTGTTCATGGTGTTTTGTCATAGCAAGTGGAAAATAAGACATTTGATCTTACTCAATCCTCATTTTAGTTTATAGGTCACGTGTGTGTGTGTGTGTGTGTGTGTGTGTGTGTGTGTGTGTGTGTGTGGAGATGCACACTTCTAGGGTGTCACAATCTATCTATATCTCACACACGGAGGGCAGAGGACAACTTGCAGGTCTGCTCTCTTTCCATCATGCAAGTACTAGAATTTAAGTCGTCATGTAGAGTGATAAGTACGTTTATCTGGTGAGCATTCTTGCTAGCTACCTCAGTCCTCATTTTAATAAAATTTTCTCATAGTTTTGCCTTATGTAGTTTCCAGGTAGTTTTGATGATGTTGTTTGTTTTTGTTTCTAGTAGTTTCAATATTCACTCGTTCATTTGTAGTGCTGGTAGAAACCCAGGGCCTTATTTATGTTAAGCAAAGACTTTACCACTGAGCTACATTTTCAATCCCTCATTTGCTTTTATGAAGTAAAGAAATGAAAGTCTGGTAACTCAGATTTTCCAAACCTAAACCTAGCTGTAAGGTTTGATACTGTAACCTTAAATGCAAGCTTTTCAAACTATTTCTACAGTATATTCCCTGAATTTAAAATACCTATTTATAGCAGAAATTTTCCCTAAACACCACAAAAAGTTTAAAAAACAAATTTATGCTTTGTGATGCTTAAGCCTCTTTTAAGGACCAAATACTCCAAGTTTTATTCTGTATTTTAAAAGTTAAATTTTGAGTTGTTTAGGAATCAAGAGGGTGTTCTGGATCTAAGAAGATATTTTTAAAATTATGAGGCAAGTTAGTATGAAAGCTGAGTTAGATATAGAACTTTAAACACATGGAGATGGTTTGATAGTAGAATGTTAAAGTCAGGTGCCAAATACATATGGACTGGACATTGGGAATGTATGCTAAGCCATATAACTCTTATAATTGTGGCCTATTTATTTCTGTTGTTTTGTATTGTATTTATAGTTATAAGAAAAAGAACCATTTTTTGGACTGAAAGGGAGAGGAGGGTGGAAGGGTGGGACTGGAGGGGGGAGTAGGGAGGGGATTGTGATTGAGATGTAACTTGAAGAAACAATAAATAAATTATTAAAAAAATAAATAAATAAAAGTTAATCCCAAGCTGGACATGGTGGTGCACACCAGTAATCCCAGCACCCAGGAAGCAGAGACAGGCAGATCACTGTGAGTTAGAGGCCAGCTTGGTCTACAAAGCGCATCATGGACAGTCAGGACTACACAGAGAAACCTTGTCTTGAAAAAAAAAGTTTAAGTTAACACCTACTTCTGAAAACATAACACACACCTGAAATTGATATTAACCTAGGAGACATACTGATATTGCTCGCTCAGATGCACATACATTTGTGCACACAAGTATATTGGATATATTTCTGAGAAAAACAAGTTGGCACATGCCTGTTTTCTAGTTATAATCTGAGACCCAGTTGTAGCACTGATAATTAATGGATCAACTCTACCTTGTCATCACTTACCCTGCATCTCTCTCCCTGGGGACAAGATCTGTAGTTTCAGAATGCTCTCAGCTATCTGGGTTCTGCTGCAGAGTAAGTTTAGACTGGAAGTAAGACAATGTCAGAAGTGACCAAAGGCTTCAGAGAAGCCTGCTCTGCTGTACGCACTCCTAAGGCTCCACCTTTCATAACATTACCAGATTACCAATAAGCAGTTCTGCACTTCAGTGGATCACCTCCATAGTGTTATCCCAATGCTGAGATTTAGTTACCTCAATTAAAAATATTTCTGGAATATCTGTCCTTTATAAAACTGATTTGATGTTTGAATGAAGTTATTTTTACATGAAATGACATTGCGACCTATAAGCTATAGATGTAATAAATTACATTGCGACCTATAAGTCACAGATGTAATAAATGACATTGCGACCTATAAGCCATAGGTGTAATAAATTACATTGCGACCTATAAGTCATAGATGTAATAAATGACATTGTGACCTATAAGCCATAGATGTAATAAATTACATTGCAACCTATAAACCATAGATGTAAGAATAGCTATACTCAAGTGGCTTGTCTGTGTGACTAGAAGTAGCTCTAAGATGCTTTAGGTACATTACATCTTTTAATTCTCAAACAAACCTCACAAGTTTAGTATAGTTATATCCTATTATTTAGAAGCTGACATAGGTTTGGTGAGGTGAGGTAGCTTGCCAATGTCAAACAGAAGTAGAGTCAGATTAAGATTAAAACTCAAGTCAATTTAATTCCCAAGTGAACACATTTCTTACCACAATCCTAGCTCGAAATATATGCTATAATTTTCCTGTCTACACAAACAAGACAATACAATTTAAGATTTCAGCAAAGAACTGAGAAAAGAAAATAAAACTGAATATGAACATGTAAAACTGATTGAGAACACACCAAAGTACACTACACAATTGATACTTGCATTTTAGGACAGATCATGGAAGATCTGAAAAACCATTTTACATCAGACCATATTACACACTGAGTGCACAAAGAAGGCAAAGAAGATGGTTAAGAAACTAGAAACTTTCTACTCCAGGAGCTTAGCCATGTCACCAGTAGTTCTAGTCTAGTCTTCTAGGACAATAACTCACAAATAACAAAGAATAAGAAAAAGAAAGGAAATTCTTTCTAGAAATGTATGTAAATCTTTTTCATGGTCCCTTATATCTTTTATTTGGATTTTATATAAAATTTGGTTCATCTGTTGCAAAGAGAAGTCTCCTTGATGAGGCATGAAGACAACCCTATCTTTGGTATAGGGTAAACATGTAGAATATAGTTAGTGATTATACTGGCTGACCAAAGTGGAAGTTGTAGGTTCTCCTCCCAGATCCATGACTTCAGTAGCCCCGAGTAGTTGGCTAGGTTTCCAGTGCCATGAATTTTCATGTACTATAGGTTTCCATGGCTTTCTTCTTTTTGAGTGGATCTTAATTCCAATTAGAGAGTTGCTGGTTATCACCAAAGTATGGATGCCACTATCAGAGACCATTGCAGAAAACCACAACCAATCAAAATGCATAGTTTTGGAATTGAGTCCCAGTGGACACATCAACAAAATAATTTCCATACCTAAGCCTCAGAGAACATTGTTGAAAGATTATAAAAGCCAGAAGATCAGGGAATTTGTTGCGTGACAGTGTCTCCTAGTAATGTCTGAAGTTACACCCATAAAGTCTCCTCAGCATGACTGCCTAAACATGAGTTAAGCAAGTACACTAACAACATGTTAAAGCGGATGGGGAAAAGTCCATGAGGCATCAACCCTATCAAAGAACTATAGGTAACTAGGGAATGCTGAGAGTGGCAAATAGTGAATAGTTATTATCAAGGAAATATCACACCAATTGGTTACTAATACCAAATGGTCAGCCCTGAAAACACACACACGCACGCACGCACGCACACACACATATATTGCATGTATATACATATATATAAAGCTAAAATTTATTGAATATATAAAACTAAAGCCAATTTTTAAGCAACTTCTAAGCAAACTTTTTGTTAGAATATTAAACACAGAACAAATACCTTTTCTTCTGACAATGATGTGATGGATAATCACATCTCTGACCACCTTTAAACATTAATAAAAATTGTCAGAGATTGGCCATTTATCTCTCACTCACAGAATAGAACTGCTACCTAAGTTAATGAGCCCTTAGCTTTAAGCTTTGCATAAAATTATGCTGACCAAACCCATGGTCCAGTAAGCTATGTCTATTAGATTAGTAAATAATGTTAAATACTCAGGGCTGAAAGAGGAAAACAAAGTTTTTCCAATTCTTCTATATGTCTTTTTAAAAGGAGTTTTAAATTTTATTTTATGTGAGTATTTTGTCTACATGTATGCTGATGCCTGTGAACACATAAGAGGGCATCATATTTTCTACAACTGGAGTTATAAAGGGTTGTGAACAAACATGTGGGTGCTAGGAACTGAACATGGTCCTCTGCAAGAGCAGTAAGTGCTTTAAACCACAGAGCCATCTCTCCAGCCTCTTTTTTCACTTAATAAATACTTCTTGTCTCACAGTAGCTTCAAGATAAAAAACATATTAGTTTCTCCTCCAGATAAAATTGCTGCCCTTATCCAGTAATGTGGCCATTATCTAGTACACATTATGTGCATATGCAATAAAGGGTTTCTGTCTAGAAACTTTAGGAGACTGTACTGGGGCTTTTGGTCACATAAGGAACAAATTGCTTTTCCCATATATCCTAGTGCAGTTAATCATTTAAAACATCTAGAATTTTAGCTCATACTAATGGAACTGATAATTGGGGTTAAAAAAAAAACACTGATGGAGAACAATGTGGATTTTTTGTACATAATATTAGTATATACTAAATATTGCATGTTTATTAAAGGTCTAGTCAAGCAATAAGGTATGGGCATAATATCCATAGATGACAAATGGACTGAAAGATACAAATTTAAGAATTGAATGATATATAATAGTATCAAAAATCACTGAAGCTGGATGAGTTCAGCAATAAAATGTGTGTTGGTAAACAGAGAAAAAGTGAAGGACTTTTATATATATATAAAAGTCTTTACAGGAACTTCTTTCAAAGAGCAGCAAAGGAGTGGTTGAAATAACTGGCAATGGACTTTTTGTTTATTTTTACATAGAAAGATGTTTATATGCTTATAGAAAAATCCAGAAAACATGTAGGAACAATCATCTACAGATTTATGAATTATAAGGAACTAAGGTAGGAGAGACTGGAGAATGTGAATGAAGATTAGTGTTCAAATAGTCCAATATTTTAAGATAAACTACTGTGATTTTTACACAGGATGGACAGAGAATAATGTCAAAGGAACAACCAAATGAAAAACAGTCAATCCACTAGCAGAGTCAGTCCACAATGACCAAGGGTTAAAATAACAAGCTCTCAGTTTGGAAACCTCAGTGGAAACAGTGGATTCAGAGGAGAGATAGTTTCCATTACACCAAGAAGGTAAATGCTGTTTTTATTAGGAAATGTCTCCTATAGACTTGTGTTTGAACACCTGGTCTCTAGCTGATGGTGCTGACTGGGTGGGTTTTAGAACCTTTAAGAGGTAGAGCACTGCTCAAGGAAGCATGGCATTGGAGGCTAGCTGTGAAGTTTTGTAATGTGGTCCCACTTCCAGTCCTCTTTCTGTTTCTATATTGCCAGTGCAAATACTATGGACAGACCTCATACTCTGCTGCCATGCTTTCCTCACCAGGATGGGGTGTATCCCTTCTGTAGCTCCGAACTAAAGTGAGCCCTCTCTCCCCTGGGTTCCTTTGTCTCGGTATTTCATCACAGCTACAGAGATGAAACTAGCACAGTAAAGACAAGGAAAATTCAGAAAAGTCAGACAGTGAAAGATTTTGCTGATAATGGATCACGACTTGCCAAGAACACAGAAAGACTTTCTTAGTTGCCAGAGGCAGGATTCAGAACACAAGAGGCTATAGACTATAATGCTGACTCTTAAGCGATTGGTTGTAAAGAAATAAAAGTTGATTTGGGAGTCTCATTGTGAGGAACACAAAACAAGATGATGATCATAGTAAGTTTAACCCTTGTGGACTCAAGAAACAGTAGCATTGAAGCTGTGAATTGAGACTGGGTTATTTAGGGCATGTGTGGATTTCCCCCTAAAAGACACCTGCCCCTCCATCTGGAGTTTCCTTGTGGCCTTCCTGATAGAATTGAAGTGCTGAGGCTAGCTTTTGAGGAAATTCATGTGACTCTTAAACAGATGGATTTCTGATTAAATAGCCTAACGTCAAAGCTTTCCCTGCCTTGAAGAAGAGGGAGCTAATTATTCATGGAGAATTTCATGGTTACTTACATCTGTGTTGCAAGAGCGGTATCGTTTCCTTTCCCCAAGGCAATATTTTCCACCTCCTGAAGGTCTGGAAAACAACATTTGTTTAACATGTGATTATAATATGCCTACATACATTGCTTGATGAAAACATCAAAATTTACTTTAAGAAGATTATAAGATGTGGCGTTTTATCAATTATTAAAATAATCATGACGATAATTGTTATAATAGGTATAGTTGTTCAATATAAAATTAAAGCAGCATATATAAATAATTTATGACTTAAGAGTTATTATTTATATTCTTAGGAAAACAATTAAATTATTATAGTTAATTATAGTACAATACTCAGTTTAATACAATGACTTTAAAAATTTATCTATAATGAAATTCCATCTAAATTGTATTCAATTAAAAACTATAATCTTTTCTTTTTAAGTGAAGCAAAGAGATAACACTTAATGACTTCCTGGGAATAGATCCAGTTCACAGTAAATAACACAAAAATGCATTTTCATCTCATTTCAACATAAAGTTTAAAGCATCTAATTAAAAAATAAGATGGCTTTGCATTATATGTCATTATATTATTTCCAAAGTAACAAAATATATAATATCAAATATTTGCTTTTATAAATTAATCTTTAAAGTGTTTAGAATTAGGGAAGGACTTATGCCATCATTTGGACATGCTATTATTGAGTAAAAACCATCTTCCTCTTTGAAAGAGGTCCAGGTCATTCCCTTACATACCTAAGTCTATTAATTTATCAGAAGGGTTCGTATTTTGAGACACTAGTTTAAAGCAACCTATGCTGAATTTAGGTTAATTATCCTTGGACTTGCTTAAAAAGGGATCAAGTCCACTGGCATCAGTAGATTTGGAATATATTTTGAAGACCAATGAATTGATCAACTGGAACCAACTTGGGAGAAATGGACTATGAGGTGAAAACAAGGTTGTGGGGATAGTGGCTGTCATGCTGGTTTATGAATTATAACAGAAATCTCTGTTTAGTAGGAGAGCAATAACTGCTAGAAAGTGGGAAGATAGAATTCAGAACTATTATAAAGAAAACAATATTTAGATGATAAGAATAGAAATGAGGCATTTAGAGAATGTCAAGGGTCCTGGGTTAAAACAAATTTCAAAAACTAAACTAAACTAGACTATCCTTTATCCAGATGGAGATGAGGTGGGGTGGGGTAGGTAGAGATGTTATAACATCATTCTTCAGCAAATACTAGTCAGCAAAAAAAATCTTCAACCTCAGTTCTGGACACAACAGGTAGATAGCCTGCCGCAGGCAAGGAGTCTTAGAATAGAGAAAGCAAACAAGAGCAACAGTTTACCTGTACATACAAAATAGAGCTGGTGAAGAATAGTGAAGAATAGCCTTTCCCCACGAGGATGCTGACTTGAGAAAAGTGTAGTGGGAGAGGAGCAGGTGACCTGCATGGAACAGCCCTGGGAGGAAAGGGGCTCTGGGAGATGATCGATGGTAGCATGTGAACAGAAACCACTAGCACATGGGCATCATTGTCTTCATTGTGATTTGTGATATGACTTGAGGTATTTCAACACCTAAAGCATTTTCATTGGTCCTTTTAATAGTAATGTGGCAGTAATAACTTTATGTGACATGTGAAAAGCCCTTCTTTTTCCTGGGAATAATGGTAATGTAGCAAAAACCAGGCCTGGATTGATCCATAATTCAGTAGTTTTCAGGGAAGATCTGATTATTACTAGTGTTTCTAGACAATGCTTTTATGTTTTTTTTTTTTAGTATTTAATGTTTATTTATTAATTCAAGTTACATCTCCATCACAGACCCCTCCCTCCACCCTTCCTGGTCCCATCCTCCCACCCTGCTTTCCTATACATTCCTATTATAGGTTTGGGATTTTTCTTTTTTCTTTTTACTGAGACAATAAGGAGAAAAGAAGAAAAAGAAAGTCTGTCTAGCAAAGCTCCTCCACTTTCCTGGACCCACTGCTTCTTCTGAAGACAAGCATTTGGCTTGCTAGAGGAACATTTGTACAGATAACATGTGAAACCACAGCTTTGAATCATTTCCAGCTGTGTCTTTTTGTTGGCTCAGGCTTACTTTATCTACTTACGCTGGGCTGTCACAGTGTCTTAGGGATGAGGAGACACCTCCTCCACAGGTCCTGCTGCACTCGCCCCACAGTGACCAGGAACCCCAGCCCCCATCTACGCTCTGGGGCCAAGTGCCAAAAGGAACACAGTCTCCCTGATAACACCACTGTAAAATTACACAGAAAACACAAAATTAGTTTTGAGTCCATAGACTTTCATAAAAGTCAGGTAATGACCAATTTTAAGCATTAGCAATCTCAGAACTAAAGAACAGGATTTTAATTGTGTTTAGACAATGGTAAAGGTGCATGTGATTTGGAAACTATCTTTAGTTGGTCAGATTTTATAGTCTCCAACATGTACCAGTTTTAAAAGCCCTGACTTTGGCAGTTTTTCTTTGTTTCTCTTCTTCCAAACTTTTAGTGTTTCTCATTATAGAGTTAGCTGTAGCCCTCAAAATCATTTTTAGATATCGTAGTAATTTCTTTTTTAAAAAATCTTTATATTTCACTATTATTAGGCTTGTGGAATGATAACTCACTATGGAAAGTTCCCCAGTATGGAGTCTTTATGATGGTAATTGCTCATTCCTTAAAAAAAAAGAAAGAAATCGGTTGAGGCTACAATAGCAAAAGAATGCTTTGTGGCATTTCATGAAGGAGCAGGGCAGACATAATAAAAGTAATGCCAAGACACCAGGGCCTGGGCACAGAAAACCTTATATACATTAACTAGCCATGTGTAAGGCCCCTGTATAAGCATGCATACTGGAATTCTGCTTGGCTTTACTCTGGCAATAAACCACTAATACTGCATCTAAGGACAGAACTAAGAATAATTTATCAGAGAGCAGACATCCCATAGTCAGCTCATAACTCTAGGATGATAACTCCTATTTGCAGTATATGACAAAATAAAAGTGTTCTTTTAAACCAAGAATTTGTAGGATTTTGTTGGTGCATTTTTTCTAAATTATCAAACATCAAATCAAACTTATGCTATGAAAGCAATATATTTATATGGATAATAACAGGCAGCAGTTATTAGAGTTAAATAAGAAATTCAACCATATAATAAAATATGGACACTTAGAAATTGATCATTTCATTATCTTAATTCTATCAGCAAGTTTGTTGGTTTTTACCTCTGAGATACACTGGATTTTCCCTCACTTTCAACTTATTGTGGCCACCCTAGACAACAACTGGTAGACAAGAGTAGCTCCTCAGTTGGTGATTCTGCCTCCATCTTTTGCTACTAGAATTTATTTCCCAGAAAGAATCTCGGTGTGGCTTTTAAAGACATAGCATCACATGCTTCTTTAAGACCTCCGTGGTTCCCCGCATCCCTTATGCTTGACTTGTTGATAGAGTCCTTACACTCTTCTTTAGCTTCCTCCTCTTTGCATTGAAAGCAGCAGCCACACTGTCTTTTCTTTCCTTCTTTGTTCTAAACTTGTTCCCTCATTAGTACATTTTCTCATCCTTCAGGTAGCATTCTCCTAGCAAGTGACCCCACAGATCAGACAGAGTGCCATATACATGCTAGGTTCTCTACACTGAGTCATATCACTAGTCCTTTTCATTTATTAGTCAAGATAGGTTCTTGCCTCATAGCCCAAGCTGACCTTAGAAACTAAAGATTTAGCCTCCTAAGTGCTGGGATTCCAGGGTTGTGCCATCACACTCAGCTTCCGGTTCTTTACATAGATGTCTTCTGATTATTCAATCTCAGATCGAGTATCATTTCAACAGACAGCTTTTTCCAGGACTACTTTTATTTTGATGAGGCACTTCACCATCCTTTCTTGCCCCAATGTCTTACTTTTCATTTTGGAATAGTACTTAATAACCCTCCATCTCAATTCTCTTACTATTTGAAACTACTTTAATTATCTTACGATTTTTTTCTTTGTTCACTCCCCTCCTTAGAAAGCAAGAGCCTTGAGTATATCACATGGCTACCGCTAATTTGTAAAATTCTGTTCCTCAGACTAGCCACATTTTGAGGTCATGCAACATTTAGCAACATATTCAACAGAAGAGATGAAGAAAATTTCCATGATCACAGGTATCCTGTTGAAATGAAGAACGCCTCCAGTACCACTTGGTATCTAGTATATATGCGAAAATTATTAGATGAATTGTTATAGTTAAATTGTGGGATTTTGTGTCATATTTTAGTCACTATATGTCAGAAATGAGATAGAAAAGATTAAGGAAGACAAAGTCAAATTTGTTTCCTTATCATTTCAGACTTCCTTGAGAATACATATGATCTGTAGAGAAATGTTTTATTTTTTAATTTTTCTTGGTATAAAAGAATACTGAGGACCATAAAAATACTGAAAGATATAAATCCCAAAGTATAGTATTTAACAGTATTGCTATATATGTTTACAAAATATAGGGCAAGGAGAGAGTCACATATCATGAAATAGAGGGCACTGAGAGTGTCACATAAATTCTCTTGTTTTCCCTTTGAACCTTATGTTTGGGCTAGAGTAGAACTCAGTGGTAGAACAGATGCTTAGCATCCAAAGATCTAGGTTCAATCCCAAGCATATTTGCACACAAATTCTAAAATAATTGTAATTAGCATACAAAAATTGAGTTTTCATTGTAACATTTTCATATATGTATGGAAATATGATATTATATATATGTAAATAAATAATTATACTCTGTTCTTATTTCACCCCAGCTCTTCCTCTTCCTCTCCACAACTAGTTTATCTTTCTTCTTGTATCACATATGTTTCATTACCCTCTCTTGGTTTCCACCCTAAAATTTACATAAATAAATCTCTTAAAGTAAAAGATAAATGCATTATTTAATTTATAAAATGCTCCTCAATTTTCATCAGTATATATAAATCATGCATAGAATAATTAGATTATACCAACCACAGAAACTTGAAGTCTATAGATACAATAGACATATAAAGGTGAAACTTTTGAGTGTTGTATTGTGTTTCTATTCTTTATCACAAAGTTGTCAAACAAATGTTGTATTTTCAGGATAGAATCTTACTTCATATTAGAGTATTAAACCTAGATATATAGATGTAATCCAGGTTCTAACCTTTACTCTCAAAGGTTATACCCAAACTAGTAATCTCGGAAGGTTCTAACTGCTAGCCTTATTACTATAGACTCAAATTATCTAGGTAAATTGGATATTTGGTCTTCCTTCTGCTAATTTAAGTGTAGTTTAAAAAAAAATCATAAAGGTGAGATAACTGAAACTTAATATTTCCAAAATAAATATCAAATTGTTTCTTCTTATTTTTCCACATTTATTTTAATTTATATAAATATTATTAAAACATTATCTAGAAAGCAGTGATTTTTTAAAACATGTTCTTTACAAACATGTTCATTACCCTCTCGGTTTAAATCGTAAACTACACCACTTACTATTGAATTACTACATTGTATAACTGTATTTATAAATGAGTTTTTGTCTTTTGGGGCATATTGAGACAATCTTATTCTGTAGCCAGGCAGGACTAGAATTAACTTTGTAGATCAATCTGGTCCAGAATTAATGATAATTTTCCTGTCTCAGCCTCGCAAGTGATGGAATTACAGCTGAGAGGCAAATGCTTGGCAATTTTTTTTTTTTTTACCTAGAACAACTTTAGGGTATGATTATAGAACATATTGTTATAAACAGAACTGGATCAAATTAGCATATGAAATAAGAGAGCCCTAAGGAAATCCTAAAAGAAGTGATATTGGTGATTTAATACAGAGTAGTTTCAAAGCAGAAGAGCAGAGGGCTGGAACATAATACTATTAAAAGTCTAGGCTTCCCACTGAGTAAGTGTGTGGTCGTTCAGGCTACATTTCAGCCCAAATTCCCAATCAGAACTTGTCATCCACACTATTCACATTTCTAGGGCATTTGGAAGAATCATTCTTTCCTCATTCTGTGTGTTTATTTGGTGTCCAGTCAAAACATATTACATTCTACCCTAGGAAAATTAAGAATAAGGTTGCAAATGCCCTGCTATATAACCAGTTCTTTAAAAGGAATCTAATAATCTCTTTCTGGTCTGCTCTATTTCCCCATGCAGAGATATTAGGGATCAATGTCACTTATATGTAAACCCAAATGCTGGCCTATATCTCTAATTGAATCTTATAGAATCATTAAATGAATCTTCTGGCAATAAACCAAATATTTGAAACTTTCTTTGTGGTTATGAACAGGGATTATAAGGATTGGGTTTTGATTATCCTCAATATCCTGTTCACTAACAATGCCAACACTACTACTGAAGTTTGTACAAATAAATCCTTATTTACTATTTCAACAAATACAGCATCCTTGATTCCTACCCAATGGAGTATTGCTAATGCTATATTCAAGTAAAGTTCTTTGGCTTAAAGTTATACTGATTGATTTGTAGGAGGTTGACCCATGGACACACAGTACTAGCACACTGTCTGGGCTCATCAAATTTCCCCCTTTAGTTAATGCTACTGTCCCTGAACACATCCATTCAGACCATATGGTTCTTATTCAGTCCGTAAATGGCTTATTCAGGCAAACATCCAATGGCTGTAATAGCAATGTCAGACCCCCCAGGACTCACACAAAGATCAGTTTTTAATTTTTTGGCCATATTTCTTATTCCATCTGTTAAATGTGCATGGAACAGTTGTGGAACATTTGTGGAACTATGCCTCTGGGCAAGGAGCCCACAACTTTTGCAGCCAGAGTTTGACGAGATCATCATAGATTCGATCCTCTGGCTATGTCTATACTATCACTCAAGTGATATTTCTAACTCCTCTCTTTAAAAAAATTACTCAGACAACTATGAGCAACTTTGGCTTTATCTACTGGCTTGGCTGACTATTTTGGGTATAGGCTACTTTTTATTCTTTTGATGAGAGTAGTTTTGTGGATATTCCATTTGCATCTCTGAAGCCATCTATATGGTGTGTGGCACCTACTGCTTGCTACCACGTGTAAGCCTGGCACAATTCTAAGCAATGATAATGAGAAAACCCTTAAAAAAGCTCACACCCATCTCATTATCTCATTCTATTACCACTGTCAAGTATGTAAATGTTTGTTTGCTCTTCTATTAAGGATCCCATTATTTTATCAATTTTCATACAAGCACATATTATTAGCTAAGTATTCTTCCCACACTGACTTCTTACTGTGATTTCTTAACAAACAACTGACCATTACATGTTGATAAACAAGAAATCCACTTACTGGAGTACAATATATTACCACTGCCTACCTCATGCTTGTTGGTCTACTTCATTTCAATAGAAATGCAATACTGCTTTTTTCAATACACAGAATTCCTTATCAGAAAAGTTAAAATGGGAGGATTTCAGCTAAGGATTAGAAAAGCCAGTGCTGGAACCACAGCTATGGTATAAAACTGCTGTGTAGTTCTGGGTCCCTCTGTCTTTCTTTGTCTATAAAATGTCATTGGGGTTTTGTCAACAGAAAGATGGCAACATGTACCTGGCATGGTATAATTACTTTAAAAATAGTATCATTGTCATCAGTTATTGGGAATGTCACCTATATTTCCATGGCTAGTTTAGACTAACCACAAGGTTGATCAGGTAAATTGAAATCTTCACTTTAATTTTACCACTAGGACTTTGCATGTTCTTTCTTTCCTTCTTTCTTTCTTTCTTTCTTTCTTTCTTTCTTTCTTTCTTTCTTTC
>CAJQZJ010037497.1:831366-845551 GCA_907164525.1 Lophiomys imhausi | reverse complement strand
TCTTCTTCTTCTTCTTCTTCTTCTTCTTCTTCTTCTTCTTCTTCTTCTTCTTTTGTCAAAATTCTGAGTTCTGGATTCTCATTTAATTTCCAAATAAAAGTTCTAAGTGTATCTATATTTAGTAAATGTAAACATGTATGACTTTTAATAATAAAAATTCATAGAAATAAATAGTAAATATGGTCAATGAGTAAAAGTATTTAGCCCACTTATCTTTGCTTTTTGTTTTGCTTTAAAATGAAAGTCAATTTAATTCTCTAAAATCTTTTTAAAAATTCAAAGTGTGGGGGGGGGGCATGCCCATGTGCACGCATACATTTCATATTTGTCAAGTACTTCATACATGCCAAGTAAAGTGTTATTTCAGTGGGCTATCCTCAGCATACCCTTACTTTTAAATTTTACATTGAAACCAATCTCATTAAATTGCCCAGGCTATCTTAGAACCCACAGTTCCCAA
This sequence comes from Lophiomys imhausi, assembly GCA_907164525.1. NCBI lineage: Eukaryota > Metazoa > Chordata > Mammalia > Rodentia > Muridae > Lophiomys > Lophiomys imhausi. The sequence continues at coordinate 845,091 of CAJQZJ010037497.1, read as the reverse complement.
TCCTTACAAATAATAACAATTACTGCCATGTACCATCATACTTAATAAATTCAATTTTTTTGTGGACACTTTAAAGGTCTCCTAAATTGTTTTCTTCTATTATTGTCCTTCTAGGAATCTGCATTTGTTTTCTTCTTTCTCATAAGTTCTTTCAGTTTAAGGTTTGTTAGTACCATTCCTAAAACTATCCATCTTCCATGCTTCTGGGAAAATGACTAAGATTTGCTTTATATATTATCTTTGGGTGACGACATCCACCATATTGGGCAATACATTGTTGTATTACGAATAAAATTGGCATCCTGATTGACAGCCACTGCTGCACTTCTAAGGTTCCTGAGTAGTTTTCCACGTAGTCCAAGTTATCCTATGAATGTTGTCATGCTAAATAGTATTTATAAAGTACTATTTGATATACATTACCTGGTAAGGGCTGAGAAGACAGGCTATGGCCCAGTAAGGACCTCTTTAAGTCAGAGAATTCCTCATTTCAAATGCATAAGCTAAAATTATGCAGGTTTATTTGAAGAAAGGGTTTAGGGATTTGAAAGTCTACTAAATTAAGAATGTAAGCCTTAACTTGGCAGTGATGGCATACGCCATTAATCCCAGCATTTAGGAAGCAAAGGCAGGCAGATCTCCTTGAGTTCAAGGTCAGCCTGGTCTACAGAGCTAGATCTAGAACAACCAAGGCTACACAAAGAAGCCCTGTCTTGAAAAATAAAACAAAACAGAATGTAAGTCTTTAGGAATTAAATGTATTTTTGCCCTTTTTATTTACATTGTCTTATCTCTTCTGCCTATTTTTATTCATGCTTAAGAATAATTCTAGCCAGGCAGTGGTGGTGCATGCCTTTAATCCCAGCACTTGGGAGGCAGAGGCAGGTGGATCTTTGTGAGTTCGAGGCCAGCCTGGTCTACAAAGTGAGTCCAGGACAGCCAGGGCTACACAGAGAAACCCTGTCTCGAAAAAACCAAAAAAAAAAGAATAATTCTAATTCTATTTACATAATAAGCTCAAATTCAATATCCTCACTTTAACCTTTGCAATGTTTTGAGTATCCTCCAAGTTTGTAATTTCTAAGAGATATTCACTCTTTATCACATATATGCATATGGTTCTATGGCATGATAGTTAAGGGCCTGCTATCAAGCACAACACAAAAAAATAGTAAAATATGTTTGCCACAGTAAGTGATTAGCAGCAATGAGCCATGTATATTCAAATAGCCACTACTCATAGTATAATTGTTAATATCTGGAGTGATTCCACTAGTGGCCGACAAGAGATCTGGCCCCGATGGGGTCACAAGAGCAGGAGAGCTGTCCTTGCTCCTCACATGCTGCAGCACTCAGGAGAGCAGGCCATGCCCCTTGCCTGGACAACATTGTAGAGCTAGCCCTGGATGTGAGAGTTGTAGGCCCAGAACCAGGGCTTTGAGTTGGCCCACCCCAACATCTACCCCATGGATGAACTGCTAGAATGCAAGAAGAGGCCAGTTTCACAGACCCAAAACTACAGGATCTCCATGACACAGGGCAACAACAGGATACCTGAGAGGAGTCCCAGTGAGGTTCCAACATTGACAAAGTAGCAGAAGCCAGAGGCCTCATACCAGACCAAGGAGTCATTGTAATGAGCATTTGAAAGCAAAAAGTGTGGACAAAAGGGAGTATTGTGGGACACACTGTGACACACTACAGCTTCCATAATGAGATTTTTTTTCTCTGTTGAGGAGAGGTTGCAAGGGTGGAGGGTGGGCCTGAAGGAGAAATAGGGGATGAGTGGTTTCAGGATGCATGATGTGAAATCACCCCTGCCCCACTTCCCCAAACAATAAAAAATATTTGGAGTGATTATATAACTTCTACAGTGCTTGTCGGAAGTCTCTGAGATGTTTATTCCCTGTCTCTTTTTTGTAGTGCTGGGGGTCAAACACAAGGCCTTATGAATACTAGGCAAGTATTGTATCGCTGAGTTATATCTCAAGGTCTTTTTAAAAAATAAACTAAATAAAAACTCATCAGGTCTATTGATGGTACTATTCTAGGAGAAGAGAAACTGTGGTTCCAGCCAGACTGTGAAAAGAAGAGTCAATCAGTGAGTGACTAATAAAGCAACAGATGCCCATTGCGGCTTCCTCCTTCACTTGTACATTTCTTTACAGATGAATGTAAATTGCTACTTGTCCTTGACAAGGACTGTCAGGTCCAAAATAAACCTAGACTGTTGTTTCAAGAATGTAGTTCCTGATATTTTCTGTTACTTCAGTGAAAAGAAAGAAAGAAAGAATTTTTTGTAATGTATGAAGGTCTCTGTATTTTTATTAGCCACTTATAAATTCTGAAAAAAAATCCTAATCTTAAAAATGGCCTTACCAATTTTTATATTTAGCATAATTTACCAACATTTCCAAACCCAGCATGGAAAAGTCATCAACATGGCACGAGGTCATGGGCCCTGAATGAAGCCATCAGCAGGAGTTAATAAACTGTGACAGCTGCCCAACAACTTCCATTCTTTTTATTTCAATATCCTCCTGTAAGCTGAAATTGAGAGTGATCTTTGTTGAGAGTAGCCCAGCTCACAGGGAAGAAGGCAGAGCAAAGAAGAGATGACAAGTATTAGTTATAAACCCAGTCCATACAATAAATTCTAGAATTGATGTATATAACAATTCCAGAGAATTTGAGTAGCAGGATAGAACTGTTTTTTTAATCTGTTTAAACAAGTTTTCTTTTTTTTTTCCTTGTGGTGCTGAAGATTGAGCCCAAAACTTTATACATTTTAGGAAAATGTTCTAGCATTTCACCTATATCCCCAACCCTGCATGAACAATCCTCAGAGAAGATATTTTTTTAATCAGACTAATAAAAACGAAGATTATCTAGCCATAATTTCCATGTTCAATAACTTGATTCATTTTATTTCATTATTATTCTTTTATATTAAACAGACATATAAAAGTTAGCTCCTTTTAATTGGATAAGGAAGGCACATTTATAGATATAAACATATGATAATTACCACTTGGCTAGAAAAGTATTATTTCAAAGTACATCTTCAATTAATATAGATTTCCAGTATGTGGGCATAAGGACCAGGAATTGATTGGTTTAATCCATGTCTCAAATAGCTGACAAATCACTTGTACTTACCCCTTTCTCAATATTCCCAGTCTGACACAGTGTCCCCTCAGCGGCTGGAATACTGTTGGTGACACAGCGGTTACTTTTGCTGAGGCACCAGAGCTCTCTACACACTTCCTAGGAAAGAAGGCAAAAGCAAGTTGATCAGGTATAGAGTGTGAATAGAACTATTTTTTTTATCTGTTTAAACAAGTTTTCTTTTTTTTCCTGTGGCGCTAAAGACTGAGCCCAGAACTTCATACATTTTAGGAAAATGTTTTAGCATTCAGCTATATCCCCAACCCTGCATGGACAATCCTCAGAGAAGATGAATCACATGTATTCTTGCATAGAGCAAACTCACATTCATTCGGTATTATCACCTGCTGCTGTTGAAAGAGGACATAGAGTGAAGTTCTTTCAGAGGGTAGGTAACTCATTTATCAGGATCATTTAAACTTTGGTCTAATTCTTGTTTTAGTAGATATAGTGTGTCTTATTATTTAATACTGATGGGGATCTTTTCATAATAGCATACAGAACTATCACTAATATGGAAGAAGGAAAAAGATATGTAGAAAATATTTGTTTTTAATGCTTAAAAACATATAATAGCACAACACTTAACAATTACTAACAAAGCATCATCAGGTAAATGATTCCTTAGACAACATTCAAATAAAAATAACTTTTAGAAATTGGTAGTATATGGAGAGGGGCGAGAGAGACAGAGATAGACAGACACTGTAGAGTGGATAGGAATTTAACATTTAAATTTAAAGAAATATAAAGTACATTTTGGAGTCATTTCTTTTTTTCAGGTCTTTGTGTGTTTATTTAGAATATGGTGAGTTAAGGAATAGCTGCCAAATTGATAATTATATAAATCAATATTAAATATTAATAATCCTACAACAATCATGACTATGGCAAAGTTGGAGTCATTTCTAAGTTTTGTATGTCTAAAAATTTACTAGAGGGCTGGAGAGATGGCTCAGAGGTTAAGAACACTGGCTGCTCTTCCAAAGGACTCAGGTCCAAGTCCCAAAACCAACATGGCAGTTCACACTGTCTGTAATTGCCAGTCATGATCGCACACGCCTTTAATCCCAGCACTCAGAAGGCAGAGGAAGGTGGATCTCTGTGATTCTGGTTCCTTTAACATAGCTCTATCTTATTTTTCACTATGCCCAGTCAGCCTAAATTGGCTCTTCTCTTTTTAGCCACATGTCTCATATATCGCTTCCAAAGTTTTCATCTCTTTTATACTTGAAACAATGATGGTTGGCTCCATATTGCACTGTATGCTTGTGTTGCTTATTATTCATCTTCAGTCTATCTTCAGTGAATGTATTTTTATCTTCCAACATGCTATGGTTTCTGAGTTATAGAAGTACCGTCAAACACATTTATTTCTATCACATACTTTGAGGTTTTCACTCAACCAGTTTTCAAGTTGACTTCCTTGCTCTGTATTAGGTAATTGATAAAATTTTTTGTTTTGTTCTCCTGTAAGGTACAAGCTAGTGCACCAGTTTCTTAAGTAAGTTATTTTTCACCCACAAAAACATTTGCTCAACTAAATCCCTGCTGGTATTTTCCCCCAGCATCCCAGTTTCCTAGTCCTTTACTGTCTAAGTCATGTCGTTCATTGTACTTTCTTCATAGAGATATAGGTTTGTAAAGATTGTGCAGTAGAGATCACTTTAGTAAGAACTGAGACTTGAGCCCACTTATCAACCTATTTTTAAAAGTTAAAATAAGGTGGGTAATGATCTGTTTACTGCACATCCCACAGCCATCTTTCAAGGAAGTCAATAAATTTCTCTTTAAAAATTAATAAAAAAAATAAGGTGTGTGAAGTGGCCATTTTGGATTCCAAGACTCAGGTGTGTCTTTTCACTGTTTCTTCACCTGTCCTCATGACTTCAATAGAATCTAGGTGTCAGAAATGAAGCTACCAAGCCATTTATGATGACCAATAAAAAAGCTCTTTCTATAGAATTTTCAAATTGACTTTTAGGTCTTTATATGTCTCATGATCTTTCCCTAATTATGAGAACGCTTACCTGATACCTTGAAATCATAATCTGAGACAATGATCATCTACTTTGAGGAAAACCTTAACCTTTATGCTCTATTGGGTCCCTGGTAGTAACTGTACAACATTCTCACGCCATCATTATCCTAGCAGTAGCATTCCAACATCTGTTTGCAATAGAAATGGTCAGTGAAGGGAGCAAAGTCCTGAGAAGGTCAGTAAGGAGCATGAGCAAAAGGAAGTTGAAAATCTACATATGCTAACCCTATGGCCTACTCTAGGTCTAGGGATCTAAACACAAAAAGATAATACACCCTTACTTATTCCTTAAAGAGCTTAATCCCATTAAGTGGGTAATTTAAATGAAAGTGAATCAAACAAACAAACATGATTTAGAAATTCTAGTTAAATAGTCACTAATTTGAAGGTTTTTAAAAAGATAACTAAACAGTTATAAAAATGAAAGGAACTCTGGAAGATCCAGAGTTAGTGTAAAAAGTGCTGATCTTTAAGACAACATATGACTCTGTAACTAGGATTTGTCTTGGAATTTGGGCAAAATAAAAATCACAGCAGCATTTTAACAATTATATGTCAAGTAAATATTTATGTTTGGATGCCAGAGACAATTGAGGTACTAAAGTATTTCAGTGTCCTTTACTGTGTAATTCCATGTTAAACTATGCTGCAGAATATTTATGCTCCCTTAAGATATCTAAGAGAAACAATTCTATTTCTCTCAACAACCAATCCATATTTAAAACCTGAAAATTTAATGATCTATAAACCTTCTGTTTTAAAAATCAAAGATTACTATGAATTTTGAAAATGTTTTTGTAGAGAATAAAAACAGAATTTAGCTTTAAAAGTAAAGTACAAAAAGAAACAAACAAAAAACCCAGACTAGTAAAACTCATTTTTTGGTGAACTTTTCTTATATGTATTTCTCAATAAATTTTCACAATTTCAGTAACATCATCTTCCAATTTCTCTGCATCTATTTTAAAAAATTGTTCAGAGAAGCAACAATATTCAAAAATACTAATAAAATGCAGTTGCAATTATATAAATGATTCTTACTGATAAAGTAATAATGACATGACTCTTAATTTGTAGTGATAAAATAATAAGCAAAAAGGATAAGGTATGAAAGCATTAGAAACTGTAGTCTGTAGACGGTAAGACCCTGTTGCTGAAGACAACAAACACTTTGGATACAGAACACAGAAATCAAACTAGAACTGAGCTGGAGGCTTCCCTGCTGGCTAGCATTCACAGTGCTGGAAGATGCTACACAAGCTATTAGGGTAATCTACAATCATCAAAAGTCATGAACCCTGTTAAGAACCCAGTGTGTAACAATTTGCCAGGCAAGTTAAGCTCCTGGTATGATATGGTATGATTTTTCTGAGGGTAAACAGCTGCTTCATTATTGAACCTAAGTCCCACTCTATGAGAGAATGCATAGATAGCAAGAATGTTGTTACTAGCCCCTAGAATGATCTGGGACCTGTTCTGAATGCAAGTTATACAGATTCCAGTAGGGTATGTACCAGTAAACAAAATGAAAATAAACATTATATTTGAAAGCAATAGATACTAATGAGAAAAGAAGTAAGTTAAAATTATAGGACTTACGCATGTGATTGTATAAACATGAGTTGGTTTAGGTAAAGAAGGCCTAAAGACATCAGGCCTGTCTCAAGAGAAGTTCTGCTTGCATAGAATGAAAGGAGAAGTTGAGTCAATATGCAACTCTTAGAATCTTCCTATGTTCTCAGACACAGAGGGTGCATCTTCTCCTACCAGTGTAGCAGCTGTTCAAAAGTAGAACCACAAATGACAGATACAGAAGAAATGGGAACATTTATCAAATGTCTACCATGTGCCCAGTGCATGAAGGGTGCATGGAATCTTGCCATATGCTCTGGCTATCTGAAGTTTTCAGAACAATTAGGCTGTTGTTCACTGAAAAAGTTTTCCAAGAATGAATAAAATTTACTAATGGTCAACTTGACATTGTAGGTAATAGCGAATGATAAACATTTTTTTTTAATTTTAAAATACTCTGTTAAAAATATTATGTTCTGAGCCAGGCATGGTGGTGCACACCTTTAATTCCAGGACTCAGGAGGCAGATGGATTACTGTAAATTTAAGACCAGTCTGGTCTACAAAGAGAGTCCAGTCCAGGACAGCCAAGGCTGCTACACAGAGAAACTCTATCTTGAAAAACCAATAAACAAACAAACAAATAAATATGTTCCATTGTGAAACCATGTGCTAGATAATGTGTCTTCATTTATGAATGGGAATATCTTGCCTACCAGTAGAACATTAATGAGTTCTATATGAAAATAAGTAGTTAGGATTTATAACATACTACTGAGGATTTATGAAATAGTTCCATATAAATAATGACAATAGTTACATATAATAAAAATTATCCACAGATTAAACAAAACTATGATGTTTATAAAACATATGTGGCTTAAGTCTACCTGCAGATGAATACTCATCCTTCACAGTTAATAGTCAATTATATACTAGGTATCATTAACCTATATTAAACTTTAAGTGTTATCTGAAAACTGTAGTTTGGATCTGTTTTAAAGTGACAGAATGAAGAAATAAGGAGCAAAGTCTGAAAAAGCCCTAAATCTATGTTTTTTTGAAAGCAGTCAAAAAAGATCACCCACATACATCACATAGGCCTATAAGTGAATTCCTTGCTATGTTTAAACATTATTATTGCAATATGCTTTCTGCCAGTTTAGTTTCATGATTATTTTCTAACTAAAGAATATTAAAAGTGAGAAGTGGAAGAATGGCATAAGAGATTCTACAGAGCTTCATAGGAGCTTGTTGCTCTGAATAAGCAAAAACAAAAACAACAACCACAAAAATATTTCTGGAGACAATGGTTCTGTCATTTTATTTGCAATGTCCTTTTTCTAAGAAGTGCTTAAGGCATCCTTTGAGTCAGAGTTGGGAGGTCCAAGACAATCTAGTAAAGAACTAGCTTCCCATGCTGCATTTCTGCACTTGCATATTATCTTACAGAAACACACATTATATATACACACACGCACGCACGCACGCACGCACGCACGCACGCACGCATGCACATGAACATGCACTTCACAGACCGGTAAAGAGATAAGAGGACAATTTACAGGAATTAGTTCTCTCCTTCCACCAGGCAGGTTTTAATATTAAACCCAGGTCCTCAGGCTTGGCAGTAAGTGGTAAGTCCCTTTACTCATTGAATCAATCATTTAGCTGGCCCCTAACTACTTTTAACAACAGAAAATAAGACTGAGGATGTAGCTTAATTAGCAGAGCACCTTTTTTGTCTACACAAGGCCCTGAGTTTGATCCCCAGGCCACAGAAACTGGATATAATGCCACATGCCTATAATCCCAGTAATTGAGAGGAGTACACAGGAGGCTCAAGAGGAGGTCAAAGTCATCCGCATCAACTAAGTAGCAAATTTAAGGTCGTCTGACCTGCATGAGATGCTGTCAATGATGATGATGGCGGTGATAGTGGTAGCAGTAAGAACTGTCATCATTCTAATGTTTCACAATTTGGGATTTCATACTTCTCTCTCAAAAGATAGGGCGAAGATGGGCAGTTTTAAGAATTTTACTGATCAGGAATGAGATATTACCTGATGAAACTAAATAAGTGCTCTCTAAAAACATATCTACAATCATTATTTTATTAACAGAATAACTATACCTACAAGCAACAGACATGACAGACTCAAATCTTTACATGTTTTTAATCTTGGAGTGCATAAATCACTGCACTTTTAGTTCCCTTTCTACAAAATATTACAAAGTTATTATGAATTTTATCAATGCAGTCTGAAGTATCTCAGAAAAGGGCACTACATATCAGTTATATATCTCTGCTCATCACTTCTACATTACTGCATTATGCAAATATAATAATCTATATATTTTACTGTGCTATACTGTTCTCTGAATTTATAACCATCACATTTTCTATCCTGTTAGAATTTATGGATAATTTGAAAACAAAAATAGATACGCAATGATAACGGTGGGAAAGTGCAGGATACTCAGCTGTGATTAACGTGTGTATGACTGAATGTATAAACTAAGAGTTCACTAAGAAGCTGTGGAGCTGGGCATTGCTAAGCTCCCAGTCACTGCATAACAGCCCAAGTGAAAGGGATGAGAAAAACCCCCAACACTGTCGCAGGTACGGTTCATTCTATAGTTGTTTAAAATCCTCCCTGAAGTCACAACACTGTCGCAGGTACGGTTCATTCTATAGTTGTTTAAAATCCTCCCTGAAGTCACTAGCTTCAGAATAGGAGTCATTTCAAGACAACTGTTCTCCTAGTCACACCTCAGTGTATTTAGGACTCACCCTAGTCAAATGTCAGTGAATTTAGTACTCACCCTAGCAAGCTACACTCAGGGTTATCTTTCTCTTCAGTTACCTCATGGAGCACAACTTGCTTCACTGACTAGACTCCTGTCTTCATAGATTCAGTTGATTTCCAAAGTAGCATTTAGAATTGTTAAGAACATTAGGGAGACATAAGATAAAAACCAGTGTAAATATGGTATAATAATTATGTGAACCCAGTTTTTTAGATGCAAGTTGAAGAGGGGGAGAGACTTGAAAGAATCCTAACTGGAAACTGATGGTATAATATAAAAAGAATATAAGAAACCCACACAGGGTGTGCGTTAGTGACACCAGCATGTTGTTACAAGACGAAGTAAAAAGGGTTCATGACAAAATATAAGAAACTATAGCTTTAAATGCTAATGTCTTCACCAAGCTTTCTGAATTCATTTTCTTTCGGCTATAGAAATATGCATAAGCACAACAAAGAAAGAATCGAAAAGCAGAAAAGATAGTTTCAAAATTAGTCCAGAAAGTGTGGGATGAGAACCAAATCAATTATCAATTATTTGTTCATCAAAAAATTACATTCATAAATCCCATAAATATAATAATAATAATCTAAAATAGAAGCTTATGGATGGAGTTCAAACATAGTTTCCAAAATAAAAAGGAAAATGTAGACTATTTCACTAACTAACATAAACATGAAACACACTGACAGTGATGTCACCAAACTTCTCTAATCTCATCTGATCATGGAGTACATGTAGTGACTGATTAACGCTTGAATGACTTTCTTTCAGGGAAAAACAACTTAAGAATAAAAGAAACTAGATCCATTCAAAACTAATATTTTACAAAGAAACAGGAAAAAGATATAAGTTTTACATGGGGCTCAACATACCCAGATAGTCACACACAATCTTGAAAGTACTGCTGAAGTCTACCAAGAATAACAATATATTTGTTACCCAAGAGATTTTAAAATTTGTCTCCTAAAAAAGAAAGAAAGAAAGAAAGGAAAAGAAAAATTGCCTCCTATTGTTCCATGCCCACGGGGATTAACTGGTAAAGTACAGGAGTATGTAGTCTAATAGTATCTATGTCAAAACCTAATTCCTTTTGTTGTTACCCTGTTTTTTAAGGAACGCACACCACTTGTATGTATCACAATAAAAAGCAAGACTTTACATTTGGGTTTTAAGCCTAAATATTCTTTGGCACACAGATTGACATTTTAGAATCCTATTTTTTAAAATTATACACATACCAATATTAGACACTATTATGAAATTTGAAATTTAAAAAGAAGTTCTTAGTTATTTCTAATGTTGTACTGTGACTTTTTAAAGCAAACATGAAGAGAAAATAATGATGCCTACATTTTTCCCCATGGTTATTTTCTTTTATCTCATTATTTGTGCCAATGTCACCTTGTTCCTTCTTGGTTGTTGTGTTGGAAAGTAGGCAGTGGGTGTAGCAACTTGAAATGACTCAGATCTAGCTAGAATGAATTAAGGTATAGGCAAGATGCCAGTGAAAATTGCCCTTTAGTACACTTATAAGAGTGCTGGAAAAAGGCAGCAGAGAAGACTTTTAAACTTAAAATATTTTTTAAAACAAAATAAAATTGGCATCATGAGCTCAAGATTTAAAAAAATCTTGATAATTTTTTATTGATTCATGATAATAAATGCATGATAATTTACTAAAATTCAGTTTGTTTCCTTAACAAAAAATGTAAATCAAGTCATTTTAAGTATTATTCAAATATTTAAAAATAGACTGTATACATTTGATATAAGAAAACTCAGTGTCAAAAGCATTACATAAAATTAATAAAGCTTCAAAGGCAAACTAGGTTCATCATTATTCCACCTGAACATGTGTCATAATAGAACATTTATAAATGGCTGAACATAACAATTAAGGCCTCTTACCCCGTATTTGCATTGGCGCGATGTTGCTCCATACTGGAAACGACATTGCTCATCAGCATCATACACCTGACCGGGGGCCACAGCAGGATAAAGAAAGTCACGCTTGGGAGGCTCATTATCAAGGCAAGTGCCACGACCTGAACTGTTCAACATAAAGGATCAAAGGAAATTAGGTACCCTGTAGACTATTTCATTCACAATTATGAAACCATGCATTGAGATCTTTGTTTTAATAATTTGAGACATGGAAAACAACACACTCTATTAAAAAGAGTTTCAAAATCTTTTTCTCCAGCCCCAAAACACAATGGAAGCATCCTAGACAACAACCTTAAAATGTCATGTTGGCCTTTAAAACAGTGGTTTAAACTAGTTCTGAAAGAATCAAAACAGAAATTCATGTTGCCCTAAGCTTCTTGTTTGTTTTCACTGAAAATATAACCACATCTGGTAGTAAAATTAAAAACATGAATTCTGGAAAATTAAACAAAACTAATTATGGTTGTAATATTAAAGACTTAATTTATATACTTCACCCTTAGACAGAACACAGGTGCTACAGTGAGAGATGTCACTAGTTAATGGGCTGAATGACAGGTGAAGGCTAAAGTCCAAAGTTCTCACTCACATACACTGGAAATGTTTAGTCTTTCAGAGATTTCATATTTCATCTGGGGTCATCAGAACTAGAAAAAGGGAATGTTCTCTTTTCTACATAACTTCTGCTTTACAAAGTATGCCTTCACTAAAACATAATATTTTAATTCAGTGGAACAAATAACTTAAAGTTTGCCAAAAGCCAGACAGAATACCTTAGTATAAGGAGCTTTAGTCTTTGCTAAATATAATTGTTCATTTTTATTTATTCAGTGTGCATAAAATAGGACAGATGCTTTTTTACTTTCACTTCACATGTGAGTTAGAGTTTTTAAAGAATTCCTATGCCAACACTTAAAAATTTTTTCCAACATTCCTGTCCATTGTGCCAGCACTTTTGCTTTTTTCCCCAAATCTTTTCCATTCACTTTGCCAAAGGAAAATAACTTCACAAGTTGAAGTTCCTCAACTGTTATTTAGGACAGCACAATTTTCATTTACAAACAGGGAAGAAAGAATCATACAAAACAATGAGTTTCAAATTCACCTGCAAGTTTTTTATATTCTTAAAATGTAAATGTTAACTTGTTACATAAAATGTATATTTGCACAGCAGCAAATTAATATTTTCAAAACTGGAAATGTACTCTTCTTAAGGTGACCCAGACCAAAGGGATACAAGATTGTCTTCTCTGCTTTCTGCTCCTCTTCATTAATTTTTGAAGAAAATAGTAATGAGACAATAATACTGCACTGACATAGATGGGCTTTGCCATTTTCATCATCATTGTTCAAAGTTTGTACTACCCAACACTTGTTTCCTTTTTGTTTTAAATTTTGATATTTTCAAGCGCATTTATTGTTAATTGAAGTTTTAAAAGAGTACTTTCATATTATGATGTATAAACCTTAGTCAAGTAAGAATCTACTAGTAATTTTGAAAACATATTAAAGTTAATGGCAAGGGAATTATATTTGATAATATAATAGTTAAAAAATGACTATTTTGATAATATAGAATATTTGTGGGATTACAAAATAAGAGGATTAATTTCTAATTTTTTCCAAAATATAAGTTAACAATATAAGTTCTATATTCATTTACAATAAAACTATAAATATATATATATTATGAAAGGAATTGAGTATATAAGAAAAATAAGTAAATACTACTGCAAATCAAAAGAAAAATTATATACTGAATAATTTACCTCATAGGTTACAAATGTTTATCAGTAACACAACAAAAAATATACGACAGTTACCTAACTGGTGCCAGTACAGAACATACTGCAAATATTATATACAGTGACTTTCAGAAATTCAGAAAATTAAACTCAAAAATTCAGAGGTAGAACTGCATGAGCCTCAGAATGGAACTTAAAGAGAGACACATAGAGGAAGTAACTCTTTCCTGAAGGTGAAATTAGGAAGAAGCAAAAATAATTATTTCATTTAGTGTCTGGTTTCAAGGTATAACGATCTTCTGGCTAATGGTTCATGTTCTTTTTTTAAAACTTAGACCAGATAAGCAATGCAAGGCCATCCAGAGCCAACAGTCCCAGGCATGATTGGGGCCTAAACCAGAACTCCTGAGAGAGCTGGTCCCCAAAGCATATTCTTCAG
>CAJQZJ010037497.1:795645-830986 GCA_907164525.1 Lophiomys imhausi | reverse complement strand
CTGTCCTCCTAATAATCACAGATAGCACTGTCCTCCTAATAATCACACCTGGTAACACAGTAAAACTTTGATGAGTGGAGGAATGGGACAATTTTCATATTTTAATTCTTAACTGAGGTTAAGTACTGCAAATGTTTTGTTATATTATGTTAGTAAAATCTGTCTACTACTTTCTTGATATCTTTTCTGCTACCTTCAAAGTAAGTAAAATTTATAGAGCATAATTATTATTAACTGACTTTTAAGAAGAACAGCAATTCAGGATATTATTATGTTTCTATGCTATCAACTATCATTCTGAAACAGTACAGATATAGGCACAGAAGGCAACGAACATGGATCTGTGGGATGCAGATTTCATCTCTCTCTCTCTGTCTCTGTCTCTCCCTCTCTCTCTGTGCCGTGTGTGTGCGCGTGCGCGCACATGCGCACGCACATGTGTTTAATCAAAGACTTTCTGAGCACTCAATTCTAATAAATTTTTCCTATGAGTAACTTCTCTTCTAATTTTTTAAATACTCATGAGGTAATGTCTGACTTCTGATCTTACACTAGCTTCTCTCTTCTCACACCCCATGGTATATGCATGTGTGCAAATGTGGGTAAGAGTGTAATTGTGTGGAGGCCAGAGGCTAGTGTCAGATGTCTTCCTCAGTTATCTTCATCTTATTGTTGAGACAGTCTTTTACTGGACCGGTTGTTTCAGGTAGACTAGCTACCAGCAAACCCCAGGATTCAGCAAGCCGCAAACCCTCCACGTAGACACTCTGGGCCTATAGATATATTCCACTGTACCTGGCCTTGACATGGGCTCTGGAATCCAAATTTAGGTTTTCATGCTTGTACACCAAGGATTTTACCCACTAAGCCATTAGTTCTCAACCTCCCTGATGCTGTGACCCTATAATTCAGTTCCTCACACTGTGGTGACCCTCAACCATAAAATTATTTTTGTTGCTACTTTGTAACTGCAATTTTGCTACTGTTATGAACCATAACATGAATATCTGATATATGACTCCTCTGAAAGGGTTACATGATACCCCCCAAGGGGGTTACATTCCCCATGTTGAGACCCACTGCACTAAGCTATCTCCCAAACCCTCCATTAGTAATTGTAATATTATTAAGTTATCATACAAGCTAAAGCGTTTCCTTGTGGTGCCTTCAACATCCTCACATTTTGCTCTTACTCACTGTCCTCTACTACAGTCCTTCACTGCCCCATGCCCTCCTGCTGATCTCCTATCTCACCAAATAGAATGTACAACAGTAATTTCTTATCATTTTGTTTGTTTGTGACAAGGTCTCTATGTCGACTAGGGTGACCTTGATTGTCCTGTCTCCACCTTCTGAGTATCATATCGGGCTTCCAGGAACATGCCACCATGCCCAACGTGCTCTACTCCTCTGGGTTACGGCACTTCTTCACTATTCCTCTGCTTATTTTGGACTCCTATTTAAAAAGAGTCATTCTAGAGGTTGTCCTTGCAGATTTTATTCTTTTGCTCAGTATTGTAGCTGTGAGATACATCTTTCTTTACAGCCTGTGTATTTTTCTGTTCTTTAATACTCCATTAAAGACTGGGTCACATAACTTATCGGTATACCTAGTATTTCTAATTTCTTTTCATAAAAATGCTACATAGTCTTAAACTTTATAATGCTCTTATAACAAAACAGAAGCTATGGAAAATTCTGGTTTAATATAGAATCTAATGAACTGAGATGCAATAAATCTTGCTATGCTAGGCCTAGTATAATCCATGCTACTATCAAAATAATAAAAATAGTGATAACAGCACTTATTAGGTTTTTACCTTGGGGGGTCACATAACAATTTTCCATTCAGAAAATATAAACTTTACTCAGTAATAAACTAAATATACAGAACTATTAGTCTTCATGTATGAGAGGCTATACCTCACTATTAAAATATATTTGTCCAATGTAAAGCTATATGCATAAGATTAAATCTATAATTACTTTTCTAATAGTTCATATTTCTTAATAAAAAACCCAACCTGAGTTAATATCTTAGAAATAGAGATAATTCTTAAATTCATAATCTGTATTTTTATTTAAGCATCTGAGACAAGACAATATATATCAGTTTAAGAATATACATCTTCATTGATTATGAAAAATTCAAAGTAAATCAAAGCATATTTATATTTCCAAAACTCTTTGCATTGTAATAGAAAAGTCATTTTATGTTCCCCACTTGTAATTTAGTGAGCCTTTATGCACAGAGTTCCAAAGTGAACCCTGAAAACAAGAACAGGTCCAAAATGTCAATCTCCCACTAAAATATATAGATCTTTATAAAGTATGTCCTCCTGGCTTTGTTTTTCAATTCACATGAGGATGTATTACCAATTGAGATTTAAACATTATTCTTACTAAGACTGTAAAGAATAGAGTTCTACTCTATACAATGGGCCAGTCTGAAAGGATATCTACCTATGTATGAATGCCTTACAGGCCCTTAACAACAACAGAAGTAGAATTTAATCCCACCCTTTTTTTTCACAAAAGTATTCTGATACATATGAGTTAAACATGAATTAGGGTGATATCATTTATATCAAGTTAAATGTCTTTCATCTACTATCTTCCCATAAGTAGCTTTATCATTTTTTATGAAACTAACAATGTTTCAACTAAATATAGCAGTGTAATAATCAGGTGTGCAAACTTAAGTATACGATAAAGTCAAACCTCTTTTTCCTATCATTCACTCTACAACATGGATGTTTGAATATAATTAACTTGGGGTTTCAAATATATAAATTTTGTGCTGTTAATGGCTTACTGTATACCTACTCCACATATAGTTAGAACTTGTCAAAGATACTCATGCTTAGAGAAAGGGTCTCACAGTATGTCAGATATACTGAAGGAGAATCCTATTCTTCCAAGTAATTTCTTGGATAACTACAGTTTGTTTTGTTTTTGTTTTGGGGGTGGGGAGGAGAGTCTTCACCTAAGAAGATGTCTTCCACTTAATAAAGTGCGGTTAACCTAAGAAGATGTTTTCCACTTAATAAAGTGCAGTTAATCTTCAAAAGCAATTTCTAGAGAGCAAATATGAGTGCTTTGGCCATCACACATCACTTCTCTCTCACCTCTTTCTAGTTCCTCTTCAGCCATAACAATGCCATACAATGTATTCAATCAGCTTCTACCCTTGTGTGAAATGGATTCTGTACATAACTTGAAATGGCAAGAAATTGTGCTATAGCCCCTTGAGAGTTTAGCAATTTTACAAACTTTAAATAGGCTAAAAGATGATTCACAAAGCTCCCATATCTTTTAGAAAGGATATGAAATTATTCTGACCTACTTCTAAGTGGCCGGGAATGAATGTAAACCTGTCCTAAGTTACAGCTATCTGTTTTTCACAGCCTGGTAAACTTGCCCATAGTCAGTGAGTTAAGCCTTCATACCAGGTTCGTTTTTTTATATTTCCTAAGTAAGTAGATAAGTAAGTCCCGCAGGCAGATAGGAAAGACACTACCTGCAAAGCCGTCTTCGGAAAACATCAGAAGCTGGCATAACACGTCCATTTTAACGGAAATGGGTTCTTTATTATTTAATCAGGACGGCTTCTGGGCGATTCATGAACCACTTATTGAATCACCGAGTTTAAGAAATCTGAAAAAAAATATTGGGAGTTGGTAAACACCATCTCCTGATTGATCAATAGCACCTAGTGTTGCAGAATGACATGAGAGACTGTATTCTGGTGGCATTTAAGGCCATGTATTTGTTTTTGTTTTTCCAGTTAAACAGTGAATAATGGATCTCTATAACTCAAAGAAAGCTCATTGTTAAGTCCCCATAATCCTTGTTCTATACAGTCTCTAAGTAGAGGAAGGAATGCATTTTGTTGATTGGATGGCAGTTTCTTAGCAATTACTTCTTTCAAGGTTTGTTTTTCTTCAAAAGAAAAGCTAAAATTAAGTGCTGTGAACCTTTTTGAGCTAACTACAAAACATAGCTGTAAACTCAATCATTGACAAAAATATGAAACGTTTCTGGATTTAAACATAGATACAGATACACTCATAGCTGTTAAAGAAATCAAGTTCATTGTATAGAAAATGGAACAAAGAATTTTTTTAATTACTATTTTATCTTTGTGCTCCAGTGAACTGATCTTTTTAATGAGGCTTGTGTTTAAAATCTTTTATTCTTTGCACAAATTATATTAAGACTTTGTTTATTGTTAGGAGGAGGGAGAACTCTCCAAAGCCATTCTTTCTTTCTTTCTTCCTTCCTCCCTTCCTTCCTTTTTTTCTTTCTGTCTGTCTTTCTTTTTCTTTTCTTCTTTTTTTTTTTAAACATTTATCCATTTCCTAGTGGTTTTCGCTTCAGGCATTTCTATGAGGATATACAAAAGAACTTTTTAAATAAAATACAAATAAACAAACCCACTAGAATCCTGTCAACACTCATCTTGCTTATATATACAAAGTATAAGAAAGAAATGAAGATTAAATAATGCCTTTGGATTAACTGCTTTCATTAATTCAATGGACTTCTATAATGCAACTATTAATACTTCTACATCTCTAACAAACCAGTGGTCATTTCATCATATTTTACTAGCAATCTAGAGAGTCCCTCTGTAGCATCTTAACAGGCATAATACAATTCTAACTACACAAGACCTGGCAGGAGTTCAAAAGGAGTCTATATATCTATGATTCTGTGTGTATTTAATACATAAAGAAACATATGAAATTTATTACATGTCCAAGGCACAGAAATATTAGACTATGGTCCTTATTTAGTAGACAGAGCTTGTATTAACTAATGAGCTGCATAATCACCAATGGGAGAGAAACAAAATACAGAGGGGAAGAAATTGTACTTTTAAAAAACAAGAGTACTGCCATTGAAAATACACACAAATACTGAGCATGTTACACAATTTGCCTTTATGATGATAGAGATTAAGTTTTTAATCTGAAAACAAATGCCAAGACAAGAAAGAAATTTCAAATCTGGTCAAGTTTCCACAAAGAGAACTTCAATAAGTTTTTACAACTTACGTAAATGAGTTCATCCAAAACCACTTTAAAATTATACTGTCAATACTTTGTATTACAAATTACCAACGATATTAACAAATTCTTTATTCTCTTTTTATAGTACTTCACCCAATCTGGCACTAGGCAAGTATAATTATTATAATGTTTTCTTATGAAGACTAAAACTTGTTAATGCACAATATGGTTATTCAGGACAACTTTTTAAAATGGAGTCTAAATTGAATGATTGTACTAATAAAATTTTTAAAATCTATTTTCAAAATTCATTTTTTCATTTTTGAATCAAGATCTGGGCTGGGTAATTAAACTTTCTTTTCTACATAATTACAAGTTTTCAGTCTATATGACCTGGCTATTATTAGCTAAGAAAAATTTTAAGGCATGACTTTATCCTATATAAGCTGTCCTAATTTAAATTTTTTATAATACAACTGTGTTAATATGAAGTAATAAGCTACTTTCTAAAAAAGAATGTCCATTGTTCTAATGCCCTTTATGTATCCTATTTTGCATTTAATCTCACCTCCCCAAGGGAAAAACTAGCAGAAACAGCTAAAGTAATGGTACAGCAATAAACTAGTACAACCTTGATGTTACTTAAAATAGCAATGTTTATACTTTTAATGAATATCAATTGATTTACATATTATAGCATTGAGCATTATTATACATGAACCCCTAATAATATAAGTATTATGATTTAAACTCATTTAAAAACTCAGAACCTTTAAGATTAAAAAGATAAACTAATATGCCTGGCCCACACAAAAAGCATCATTCAAGTCTACCAGGTCTTAAAATTCAACATGAGTGCACACATGAATGACATAAGAATGAAAATCTCTTTTCCTATACATGGTGCTCATTCATATTTATAACACGTAGAGAAGCAGATTTTGTATTGGAATCTTGGAATTTACACTGAAGAATCATGAAAAAGCCCCCTCATTGTGGAAAAGATGGACTGCTAAAATCTTCCTCAAAATGCTCCCTCACTGTGGAAAAGATGGACTGCTAAAATCTTCCTCAAAATGCTCCCTCACTGTGGAAAAGATGGACTGCTAAAATCTTCCTCAAAATGCTCCCTCACTGGCTGCCTAATTTGGTTGTTGCTTTCATTTGCTACTATTAGATACTTTGATACTCCTAAAGAATTCAGCTTTTGCACCAGCATCATGATACTGACTCACGGAATTATGGTTTGGTTTACTTCTATTAAACTGTATGAATGCAAATCCTTTCTGAAAATGCTTTCCAATTACTAAGAAATTCTAATCACTCACTACATCAATCGCATTTACATTCTCATTCCACTTCTCATTTGCTCACTGTTTGTATAAGACTTGGAAAATGTGCCAAAATGATTTATTAACGCATGTGGGAGCAGCCTGAAATGGATGTGGGCCCTTTAAAAATGACTCATACAAAATTTGAAGCACCGCACATTAGGCTTCCAGCAATAAGTTACTTCTAGAGCAATTTATCATCACTCTCCAGAGATTACTTACTCTAGAAAGCTGGTGATATAGTCTCTGCTGCAGGCAGACCAGGAAAAGGGATTGGTATTTGCAGTAATATGAGCTGCCATAAGTTTTGCTGCTTCGTGACCTTTCGTCCCACAAGAATTTCCAATGCCATCATGATTCATACCAAAACTGTTTTAATGAGGAAGAAACAGAAGAGACACAAAAGAAAGAAATAAGAAAAATAAAACAACAAACCCATTATACATTCTTTATTTACTTATTGAGTCATTTATTAGTTACATCAATAGTTGGCTTTGATCAAGATAGACCATCCCTCTAAAGTAATGTATTAATGTTAGACAAAAGAATAATTCAATGACACAATATATGTCTAAATCGCTTTGTATTTATAATATGTTCTCACATATTATCAATATCACATGATTCACTCACTCCTTTAGCAGAAAAAGACATGTATGTTAATGTGTACTTGACAGATGAGAAAACTAAAATTTAGCAAAATGAATGACCCATTAAAGATCATGTTATTTCTTTTAAGTAAGCCCACATTTACTCATTTACCACATGTTAGTAATGTTCATTCTACTGTCCTCAATCCAAAAGGGAATTTCATAAAAAGACAATGATTCATTGAGGTATAGCCAATTACAGAAGCCCCATCTCCCTCCCCTTTTTTATGAGGACTGATTAAACAGAATGTAAAATATAACTTATATCCTTGTGTGTTTTCAATATATATATATATATATATATATATATATATATATATATATATATTGAAAACACTGATATATTTAAGGATTGTGGCTTTTCTTTGCCAGGGCCTCCATTTTTCAAAGCTTCCCTTTCTTTGCCATTCTTTTTTCTGTCCTAAAGCCTAGTGAACTCAAAATACATTTTAATAATTTTTAAAAATCCAAGAAGGATATATTCACTGCATAAGAATAACTTTTTTAGATAAGGAGCCTGATGATTAGGTTGAATATTACTTCAAAAATAATTTATATTTCCAGTATTATATTATAATAAGTGTGTCATGGTGGAAAATTAACCCCAAAACAGATTAAGGAGACTAGTTACAGGAAAGCCTGCACAGGTAGTTCAGAACAGGTAAAAGCAAGGTAGTAAATAAATGTAAATATTAACACCTTGACAATGAAGGCATGTGATTTTCATCTGACAGGTGAGATTAAAGATATGTTTAGAAAGAAGATGGGATGGTCATCATAAAGACTTTATGACTGACTTAAATGAAACTATGTTCCATGTGTACATATGGAGGTAGAAGGGAAAAGCTGGTAATTCATGTGCAGGAAGTAACATAAAGAGAAGAAATATATGTGAGTATTCAGAGCCTTCAAGGGAAATGAATAGCCTTTCATACACTAACATTTATCATTCTAATTTGACATCAATGCATCATTCCTTGAATACCTTCTAGAACTATGAAGGCAGGGTTTCAAGTTGAATTAGATACAGTTGGATCAACACAATCAACTACAAAATGTAAATGTAAAATTTAGTTTAAATGTAAAATTCAAGAAAATTTAATATTCCTTCTCTGTAAGGCTGACACTGCTGTATTAACCTGACTATGATTCTTTTCATATGTGATAGAGTTAAAAGTGACTTCCTTTTAGCCGGAGTCTTATACCTACCTGTGTGATATAGGCAGGCACAGGTAGCTTTAAGGGAATCAACACTTAGCCTCAACTGCCTTATGTACTCTTTTCTATAAATAAAAATGCAAGCTTCTACTTTTAATGTCATATTTCCCTCATATTACAAAATAACTAAATATTTTTCATACAATCATAGGACAATACTGCATTGGCTTGGAGTATATAAGCATGGTTGCCATGACAAAAGACAGATGGAAAAATTTGGTGTCAGTGCTACAAGAAATTTGTTTGAGGTAACTCTGACACCCTGGCCAGTACTAAACCTTTTCTGAGGCAGGGATTCTACCTGGCCTTGAACATGTGTTAGTGTCTGCATAGGTAATCCAGCCTTCAATAGAACTTGTAGGAAACACCACAAGGAAACTAAAGACAGTTTAAGTTCTAGATCCTTGGCTTGCTACTCACAAAACACCATATTAGGCCACCAACTAGAATGCTTAAATTTTGAGGAGCTGCTTCAGATTAAACCAAGCTAAAACCACTGGGGTTTAAGATAGCTACACAAATGACAGCACAAGGTAGGAAATGTAACCAAAGATAAACCTTTATAAAACCCTCTAGTTTCATTTTCTCTTCATTAACTTGGAAAATCGTTAACTTTATAGGTCACACAGTATTATAGTATTAGTTCCTCCAAGCTTTGCTAATACCTCTGAATGTAGATTCTAACAGTTTCCTGGGTTACTTAAAAAAAAAAAAAACTTATCAGCTATTTATGCTAACAAATGTTGGCTTCTGTTTTGTTTCTTGAGACAGGCTTATTCTGTGTTTAGCTCTAGCTGGCTTCAAACACAAGATCCTTCACTGCCATCTATCAAAAGATGGGATTAGAAGTGTACCCATTTTTCAGTTATCTATTTTATAATTTCACATATGTACACTACATACTAACAATTCTCACCTCCTACCTCCCTATAACCTACTCCCACTTTCTATCCTCCCCACAGGACTCTCCAACAAGTTCATGCCTGTTCATAAAACATTGTTTATTAACTGAAGCCTATCGCTATTTTATAGATGACTACAATAGGATTGATAGGCTTGTTACCTCTGTGTTTACATCATGCCTGCTCATTTTGCTGTCTCCAGGTTTGTGTCATACTGTTCAGCTCTTCATGTAGACATGTTGAACATTTAAGAAAAGATTTGCTACACACAGAGAAAGAGAGAGAGAGAGAGAGAGAGAGAGAGAAGAGAAGAGAAGAGAAGAGAAAAAGAAAAAGACAAAAGTTGTCCTTGATAATAACAGAAGGCTAAATGGCCTATCCACTCACTAGATGACTGTCTATCTTCTATGCTACCCTTGTACTTTCTTAGGTACTCAAGCACTTAAAGTTGCTAATCCTACCACAGGGTCAGGACATTCATGTAAGATAATGATGCCAAATATAACTAAGAAGTTTCTAAATCATGTTAATAACCCCTTAGTCTAACAAGTACAAAGTCACAGTGTTTGCACACAGGAAGAGCATCTTTGGAAACTGTCCATGTATGACTAATTGACAATTACAAAACTTTAGTTTTCTGAGTAAATTAATAAAAGCTGCTTGGATATATCTGGTCAGTGCTGGCTCCCTTTGGCTTAAGTAGACTAGATCAAAATAAAGATTTAATCAAGAAACCTTGTCTGTCTTGTTCATATGACTTAGTCTCATTTATATTATTTCTATGCCAGAAGAACTCTACATCCATTATCACCATGATAGTCCATGTTTTGAGTCAAAAACACTTAGCTATCCACAAAACTCCCAAATGAACAATTTCTTAAATTAATATTTATGTAGGTTCTATTTTAATTTTACTTATGGTTAATGAATGTGTGTATGATGTGTGTGGACATGAACAGGTTATAGCACATCAATGTGAAAAAGTGAGAAGACAATCTCGTGGAGCTGTTTTTCTTCTTGAGCCTTTACATAGGTTCCAGGCTTTCCCAAGTTCTTTTACCTGCCAAGCATAACCTTTACCTAAATTCCTATGAAAAACTAAGCTCAAAAAAGTTTTATTGTATAAACTGAATATACTGTGCTTAATTGGTTATCAAAGTTTATTTTAAATAGACCTCTATTGATTACACAGAGAAAATGTTGGTTAACCATACAAACTTAGTTAAAAGAGAAGAGGGTATATGTGTGATATGAAAACATAGTTACTTTATTAGATTATGGATGGGGTGATGTTATGCATTCTAAATGTTAATCTCCCAGAAGCCTGCTTGCTGTACACCAAGTGCTGTGTTAACTTTATTGTTAACCATTGTCTCTGATTGGTTAAATAAATGCTGAGGCCTGAGATTGGGCAAAGACAGAGGTCTTAGAAGACTAAGGTGCTCAGACTTCTGAAGCAGAGAGGGTCATGGGTAGAAGAAGAAGCTAGAAGAAGTAGAAGAAGCCTCCAAGAGAAGAACACAGGAGCAAGAAGGAGACACATGATGGGGTAGATGAGAGAAGATCATTCCAGGTGGCCAGGAACATTGGCATAACATGAAGAATAGCAGTCCAAAGGGATGTATGTATATATGGAATCATATTTGGAGAATAGAATTAAGAGCTAGCTTAGATGGGCTAAGATTGCAGAATTCAGGCCAAGACTTGGTAAAATCCATTAGGTCTCTGTGTGAAGATTTATAATGGCACATTAAGGATTAACACCACCGACCCATTAACAATAATTTAAATGCTGCTAAATAATTTAATTAATTACTTCTACCAATGGCACCCAACTAGGGCAATTAAAATCCATGCTTACAGCCTGAGAAGGCCCAGATGAAAGGCAGTTTCTTAGCCAAAGAGTGGGGAACGGAACCCAAATGCATTTTAAAGTTGCGGCTCCCTTAACAAAAGCTGTTGCCTTGCAACAAGGGCAGAGAGCTAAGTCCTTAGCTCTCCCTATGTGCTAAAAACCTGCAGCCTTCTAGACAGGGCTTGGTAGTGAAATTAATCACCTACATTAAAAATGGAGGAATTCATAATGTCTCAATATGTTCGGAATCCAATTGAGTTTGTTTCTCTTAGCATACAAATGATTTTTACACTGACAAATTGTGGTTCTGTGTATGCTTTTTGAGAAAGAGGGGACTAGGATAAGCTTAGAAAAAGAGAAAACTTACAGATGGAGGAATTCTAAGTTACGAACAATAACAATGGGGGAAGGAGGGAGTCCCTTCCCAATAGATAATACAAAATTGATGGCAGTTAAAGCTCAGAGCTCCCTGGTGACTAGGTGCTTGTCAGGGCTCTCTGGGCCCACAGGTGAAATACAATCGCAACTAGATTCTGGGGAATAATGAACAGAACTTTAATTGCAGCATAGGATGGCACAGCAAGACCATGGCTTTTGGGATGTTCTTGTTTCTTTGTTTGATTTTTGTTTAGATCTCTTTGATTTCCCCTATATAAGAAGGTAGAAAGGATATTTTTGTGGTTTGGAAATGCTAAAACTGAGAGATTTTTAAGGATTTTGGACAGATTTGGAACTGTCACTGCACTACAGACTTGCTCTCTGGGTCATAGAGTTACTATTATCCGGGATTTAAGTGAAATAGTTGAGAAGGCCAGTAATGGCACAGGCACTTAATCCCATCACACTGAGGCAGAAACAGACAGATCCCTGAATTCTAGACCAGCCTAGTCTAAACAATGAAGTCAGGGTGGAACCCCTGCTGATAAAATAAGGTACTTGTAAAGACAGCCTAGAATTCAAAATAACACATTTTTTTCCTTGAAGGCTCTATGTTAAGTTTTTGCTTAGTAATAAATGATAATGTTCTCATTGATCTAAAGTATAATGCATAAAATCTTATATTTATATAAAGAGAAAGGTGTGAAAATCCAGTCTCCTTACATGTGGTGCTCCCAGAGGAGAACTGGTTTCAAGAGGCATTTTGTTCCTAAAAGAGAAATGTTAATTGCCAGGCTTGGTGGCATACACCTTTAATCCCACCACTTGGTAGGCAGAGGCAGGTGGATCTCTGTGAATTCAAGGCCAGCCTGGTCTACAGACTGAATCCAGGACAGAAGAAGGATATATAGAGAAATCCTATCTCAAAAAAAAAAAATATTAAAAAAGAAAGAGAGAGGTTCTGTTAATCAATGTAAGGGCCCCGATACAGCCTGAGAGAAGAACATTCAAGCCGCATGCCTCCCACTGCCAGCAGTTAAGAAAAGCTAACATAAAATAGTATATTATGCTACTCTAAACCAGTCTCCTAAAGAATGGAGTTCCCATGAGAGAACTGGAACTCAGACTAATACAAAATAGTTTAATTAATACTATTGTTTAAAATAAAGGTAATTCAAAGAATTAAATTCATACCTTGATTGCAAAACTTGGGAGACAAGGAAAAAACAGGTTCCTTGTGTGTTCAAGGCTAATCTAATCTACAGAGCTCTACAGAGCAAATCAAGACAGCCCAAGCCACAAAGAGAAACCCTGTCTCAATAAGGATAGATATATCAACATAGAAATAAAATCTCCAAAGACAGGAGAAAATGAAAGAAAAAATATAAATGCATCCCTTTGATCCCAAAATGTGGGAGACAAACACAGACAGGTTCGTTATGAGTTTGAGGCCAACTAATCTACAAACATCCAGAACTACACAAAATAAACCTGTCTCAATCAATTAATAAATTTATGTCAATTGTAGAGGAGAATACTTAAACTCCATACAGTCTTTTGCTGAATTTTCAACTTAAAATTAATCATATATAGCCATATATATATGTAATAATAATTACAGGAAAAAGAAAAAGGTCTGCCATCCAAACTGATAGAAATTAGATTTGACTAGAAAGGCCTCCTCCAGATCATGACTACAAACAAAAGACAAACAGGTAACTTATATTTGCTGATTCCACTAAATAGGAACAGCTCAGACTGGCTAAGACATATATATATTCATGGCCAATAAAAATCTTACTAGTGAGGGGGATCCAAGATGGTGGCAGCCCACGCGGACGCATTTTAATCTTGGGGAAAACAGACACAAAACCGCGAATGTTATAAGACGCTGCACAAAAAAATCTGAGAGACTCGACCACCCTGGGTCTCACCCAACTACCCAGGAACCATTAAAAGTCCCTTGGCAGGACGCTCCCACCCACTCTTGGACACGTACAGAAGCCGCTGATTCCGGGATTCGGGAACTCCCCCCCCCCCCTGCCAACAGGAGAGAAGGTAAGATCCACTCTAATACCTAGCGGGCAGTACTCTCCAGCCTGCTGATTCCCCCCCCACCTGCCAAGGCCCCACACAGATGATCCAGCTATCTGGCAAAAGGTTGCAGACCAGTGGAAGTGTGAGCAGCTCGGCTATAGAGTACCCGTTCTGCTACAGATTGCAATCCACTGCAGTGTACAAAAACATGGTTGACTGTGACGCCACTTGCCAGTTTCCAGAGCCAGCTCCATAAAGCGGGGCTATGGGAATAGTAAGGCTACAGGGGGTGAAGGAGGATTTACCCACCAGAGGATCCAACCCTGGGCAAACAGTGAGGTCTCTACTATTATTATCGGACTTTTTTGCTACTACGGGCACTTCTGCTGGACTTCAACAGCAAAAGAATCAACAGAAAGCCTACATACACATGGAAATTGAACAACTCTTTCCAAGGTGACTACTGGGTCAGGGAAGACATAAAGAAGGAAATCAAAGACTTCTTAAAATCCAACAAAAATGAAGACACAATATACCCAAGCCTATGGGACACAATGAAAGCTGTGCTACAAGGAAAATTCATGGCACTAAGGACTTTCAAAAGAAAACTGTGACAGCTCATATTAGCGAATTAACAGCTAAACTGGGTGAATTAGGAAAAAAGAAGCAAACACTCCCAAGAGGAGCAGAAGGCAGGAGATCATCAAACTTAGGGCTGAAATCAACAACTTAGAAACAAAAAGAACTATTCAAAGAATCAATGAAAGCAAGAGTTGGTTCTTCAACAAAATAGACAGACCCTTAGCCAAATTAACTAAAAGGCAGAGGGAAAAAACCCAATCAAGAAAATCAGAAATGAAAAGGGAGAAATAACAACAGACATTGAGGAAATCCAGAGAATATTTGGTTCCTACTTTAAAAATCTATACTCCACCAAATTTGAAAACTTAAGCAAAATGGACAATTTTCTTGATAGATTCCACCTACCAAAGCGAAGTCAAGATCAGATTAACAGATTAAACAGCCCTATAACCCCTAAGGAAATAGAAACAGTCATTAATCTCCCAACCAAAAAAATCCGAGGGCCAGATGGCCTTAGCATGGAATTCTACCAAACCTTCAAAGAGGAGCTAACACCAATACTCTTCAAACTCGTTCACAAAATAGAAGCGGAAAGAACATTGTCAAACTCACTCTATGAGGCCACAGTCACCCTGATTCCTAAACCACACAAAGACCCATCAAAGAAAGAGAACTTCAGATCAATATCCCTCATGAACATAGATGCAAAAATACTTAATAAAATACTAGCAAACCGAATTCAAGAACACATCAAAAGTATCATACACCATGATCAAGTAGGCTTCATCCCAGAAATGCAGGGATGGTTCAACATACGAAAGTCTATCAACATAATTCACCATATAAACAAGATGAAGGGAAAAAAACCACATGATGCTCTCGCTAGATGCAGAAAAAGCATTTGACAAAATCCATCACCTCTTCATGCTAAAAGTTCTGGAGAGAACGGGCATACAAGGACCGTACCTAGAAATAATAAATGCAATATACAGCAAGCCAGTGGCCAACATCAAATTAAATGGAGAGAAACTTGAAGCATTTCCTCTAAACTCAGGGACAAGACAAGGATGTCCACTTTCACCATATCTCTTCAATATAGTACCTGAAGCTCTTGCTAGAGCAATAAGACAACTAAAGGAGATCAAGGGGATAAATATTGGAAACGAAGAAGTCAAATTATTCCTATTTGCAGATGATATGATAGTATATATAAGCAACCCCAAAAATTCCACCAGAGAACTCTTACAGCTGATAAACACCTTCAGCAAGGTGGCTGGATACAAAACTAATTCAAAAAAATCAGAAGCCCTTCTTCATACAACAAACAAATGGGCTGAGAAAGAAATAAGGGAAACAACCCCCTTCACAATAGCCACAAACAATATAAAATACCTGGGGGTAACTCTAACCAAGCAAGTAAAGGACCTGTACAACAAGAACTTCAGCCCTTGAAGAAAGAAATGTAAGAGACATTTAGAAGACGGAAAGATCTCCCATGCTCATGGATAGGTAGGATCAACATAATAAAAATGGCCATCCTACCAAAAGCTATATACAGATTCAATGCAATTCCTATCAAAATACCAACACAATTCTTTATAGACCTGGAAAGAGCTATTCTCAATTTCATATGGAACAACAAAAAAACCCCAGAATAGCTAAATCAATCCTATACAATAAATATCATCTGGAGGTATCACTATCCTAGATTTCAAGCTGTACTACAGAGCAATAGTTGTAAAAACAGCATGGTATTGGTATAGAAACAGACCAGTAGATAAATGGAATTGAATTGAAGACCCAGAAATAGGCCCATACACTTATGGCCACCTAATTTTTGAAAAAGAAGCCAAAACCGCACAATGGAAGAGGGACAGCATCTTGAACAAATTGTACTGGTCCAACTGGATGTCCATTTGTAAAAGAATGAAATTAGACCCATACTTATCACCTTGTACAAAACTTAAGTCCAAGTGGATCAAAGACCTTAACATAAGGCCGGTCACACTAAATCTCCTAGAAGAAAAAGTGGGAAAAACCCTTGAATTCATTGACACAGGTGACAACTTCCTGAACAGAACACCAACAGCTCAGGACCTGAGACCAACAATCAATAAATGGGACCTCATGAAACTGAAAAGCTTCTGTAAGGCAAAAGACATTGTCATTCGAACAAAACGGCAGCCTACAGACTTGGAGAAAATCTTCACTAACCCCACATCTGACAGAGGGCTAATATCCAAAATCTACAAAGAACTCAAGAAATTAAATGCCAAGAAACCAAATAATCCAATCAAAAAATGGGGGACGGAGCTAAATATTTAGAGAATTCACAAAGGAGGAATCCCTAATGGCTGAGAGACACTTGAAGAAATGCTCAACATCCTTAATTATAAGAGAAATGCAACTCAAGAGGACTCTGAGATTCCATCTCATACTGTCAGAATGGCTAAGATCAAAAGCTCAAATGACAGCACATGCTGGCGAGGGTGTGGAGAAAGGGGAACTCTCCTCCATTGCTGGTGGGAGTGCAGGCTTGTGCAACCACTATGGAGGTCAGTATGGTGATGTCTTAGAAAACTTGGAATAGCTTTGCCTCAGGACCTAGCCATACCACTTCTGCGTATACACCCAAATGTCTCCTCACGGTATCATAAGGAAGTTTCCTCATCTATTTTCCCAGCAGCCTTATTTGTAAAGCTAGAAACTGGAAACAACACAGATGTCCCTCAACCAAAGAATGGGTTAAAAAACTGGTACATCTACACAATGGAATATTATTCAGCTATCAGGAACAATGAAATTATGCAATTTGCAGCCAAATGGATGGAACTAGAAAAGCTCATCCTGAGTGATCTAATCCAGACTCAGAAGGATGCATTATGGCATCTATTCACTTATAGTAGGATTTCAGCTATATAGTAGAGGATATTGATACTACAACCAACACACCAAAGGGAACATGGATATAGACTTTTTATTTTTATTTTTTTATTTTTTATTCTTTTTTATGTGTTTGTCTGTTTATTTGTTTGTTTGTTTTTTAGTTCTCTCTCCCTGACAATGAGACACTTTTCACTGGTGGTACTGCCTCGTAGACCCCCAATGTATGAGGAGGCGCTTGGCCCTCATATGACTTCTGAACTGGGGTGAGGGACTGTTATATAGGGACACTCCACTCCAGAGAAGTGGAGGGGTCAGGTGGTAAAGAAAAAAAAATGAAATGTGAAGGTTTGGCCTTTTGCTACTAATTGTCATAAACTGTTTAGGATACTTAAGAAATGTAAACTAATAGTCATGCAAGCCTGACATTTTGTTAGGTACTATGTCAGTCTATTATAGTTATTTTCTAAGCTAATCTGAAATCATCTTGCTAAGAGACAAGCAACATTTGCTTATCCTAATATAAGAGATAGATAGGGCCTCTTCAAAAACCTCAAGAGATCTGCAGAATATGGCATTCAAAGATGTTTTCTTAACATTAGATTTTTTTGATAACAAGACATGTCAACTCCTGACAGCACCCCCTATTCTACTCCAAGTAGAAGAAAAGCATTGAAGAATCTCCAGTAGGAGATGATTGAAATAGTGGCAAGCCTATCTCTTGGCAGGAAAAACCCCTTGCTCCAATTGTAGACAGAATGCTGTCCAAAAAGGACAAAACTTGGAAGCAGGTAAGTCGACAGCCTAGCTCTGCCAAGACAGGGTAGGCAAGTCCTTCATAATTCCTGCTCTACAATCAATGTCTGTCAGAGAAGCTGGGCCAAATGACTGAAGATCGATGCTGTAATGTATGGAGAGAAAATGGAAACTGTCCAGGCAGCCACTGGTATGTCCTTTCTTAGTTTTTGAACCTGCAGGCCCTGCAATTCCTATATAATCAGATATATTTATCCCACTCAGGTCTCTGAGGTGGTTGAATTATAGATAGCTAGAGTCTCATAATTAAATTTTGAGTTTTTTAGGATCAAGAGAGTGTTCTGGATCTAAGAAGATGTTTTTAAAATTGTGATGCAAGTTAGTATGAAAATTGAATTAGATATATAACCTTAAACTCATGGAGATGGTTGGATAGTAGAATATTAAAGTCAGGTGCCAAATACATATGGACTGGACATTGGGAATGTATGCTAAGCCATATAACTCTCATAATTGTGGCCTAATTGCCTCTGTTGTTTTGTATTGTATTTATTATTATAAGAGAAAGAACTATTTGTTGGACTGAAAGGTGGAGCTGTTGGGGGGAAAAAAGATATACCTTAAACCTAAAAAAAAAGGGAAGGGGATGCATAGGTTGAGGCGGAAGAGGGTGGGAGGATGAGACTGGAGGGAGAAGTAGGGAACGGATTGCGATTGAGATGTAACTTGAAGAAATAAAAAATAAAGGAAAAAAATGTTACTAGCTACATAGAAGTCACATGATTTATTACATGCCATCCTTTCATATGGCATTAATAGAGACTTACAAGTGACTTTCTTCTGTTCAAATAAAGAGCAGAAATCTTTCTTAATTGATTTGTGCATACTGCGCATACAGGCATTTTTGTAATTACAGAACTATACATTACTTGTGAGAAATGATATAGTTTTCAGAGCAAAGGGACCAGACACCAAAGAAGACAAGACAAATAGCCAACATGATCTAGCCTCAAAGACTGCATCAATACCTGTTTCCTCAAAATCTGCATCCAGAACAACTTCAAAATGACTTACTAACATCGTCCAGCCTCACAGACTACTCCAGCCAGAACTTCAATAAAGACCTTAACTTTCCCACCCAAAGTTTAATTTGGACTACAAACTGCTCAGGACATTCAAAATGTTAAGCACATAGAAACAGGACAACTAATGTCACTATTCATTTTCTTAACCATTTTTCCATTTTATTTGCCCCCCTAAACAGGTTTTCTGTATCCCAAATCATCAGGAACCAATTTTAAGAGAGCAACACCCCATTCCCAAAAAGTGGAGTGGATGATTCTTTGGTCATCTAATGGTTTATAGATGTAATTTATAAAGACTGATTACAAGTTGTTAAATGTTCTTGTTAAGCAAGATACAGGAGGTTAGACTCAAGGACTTCTCTCTTTTTCTTTTCTCTATCCCTCTTTCTCTCTTATATAGGGGGCGAAGACTTGAAAAGAAAAAAGAGGGGGTATAGAAATGATAAGATACAAGGGTAGATTATTGAATCTGCTCTGAAACTTAAAGCTATTATTTCTCTCAAAGTAAGTTTATCTTTTGACACATTGGTACAAAAATAAGGTTAATTATTGATTCATTGGTATAGAATTTTATATATTTTGACACACATATATATTTCAACTCTTACATAAGGTATTTTGTCCATTCAAATCATTTAAAAGTATAGGCTTGCATCCAATTCTTTTCGGGGTTGCTGTTGCAATCTATTTAGGAGACTGGGTAATACAGTTGATGGCTGACTGGGCCATTCAAGCTCCTGGTCATGTCAAATACTTTTATCACAAAATAGGCTTACTAGGTTATACAGATAGTAAATGGTTAATAATATACAGTTTGCTTGTTCAAACATAGATATATTTATAAATAAATCAATAGATGTCTTCAAAACCCTCAGAGGTGTACAGATAATGGCATTTAAGGATGTTTTTATTATTTTAAGAATTGTTTGACTTAAGACAGTCAGCTGCTGACAGCTCCCATTTGACTTGAAATGAGACAATGAGCATTAAAAATCTCCATCAGGAGATAATTCCTAGTGGGCAAAAATGCCCCTGCTTTCTCAACAGACTATATACAGTCCAAAGATGGATGAGAGCTTAAATGCAGGTAAGTTGATGGCCTGATTCTGCAGAGACAGAATGGGAAAATCCTTCTTATTTCCTGCTGCACAAGTTAGACTGTGAGATATGCTTGGCCAGAAGGCTGAAGATGATGCTCCAATGGTATCGAGAGATATTTGGGACTGTCTAGGCAGCAAACTGTCATTTTTTCTATTCTGAAAGCTGCTCTCCTGTACTTCCAACTCACTTAAATAACAACTTTATCCCTCTTAAGTCTTTGGTGGGGTTGACGACAAAATAGATATAAAATTTCAATTATACTTGAGTTGTTTAGGATTTTAAAGGATATTTTTGAATCTAAATAAAATCTTTAGGTTTATAAATATAGGATATGATAGAAAATATTTAGGTTCAGAACTTTAGACACACCAAGATAGATAGATGATTTTTTTTCTTCTACAAAATTGCCTGATTCAAATATGCTAAACATTATGTGTGTAACTTTTATGTATGGTTTTCTCGATTGTTTCAAATTTGTTCTTACTGTTTTTACTATATGAGTTTTAAAAATTAGAATTTTAATAGACAAAAGGAGGAAATTGATGGAATGATGTTATGCCTTCAAATGTTAATTTATCTCCCAGAAGCCTGCTTGCTGTACACCAAGTGCTGTGTTAAGTTTCTTGTTAAACATTCTCTCTGATTGGTTAAATAAATGCTGAGGCCTGAGACTGGGCAAAGACAGAGGTAGGCAGAACTAAGGTACTCATACTTCTGAAGCAGAGAGGGTCATGGGTAGAATAAGAAGAGAGAAGAAGTAGAAGAAGCCTCCAAGAGAAGAAGCCAGGAGCAGGAAGAAGGAGACACATGATAGGGTAGATGAGAGAAGATCATTCCACGTGGCCAGGAACATTGGCATAGCATGAAGAATAGTAATCCAAAGGGACGTATGTATATATGGGGTCATATTTGGGGAGTAGAATTAATAGCTAGCTTAGATGGGCTAAAATTGCACAATTCAGGCCAAGGCTTGTTAAAATCCATCAGGTCTCTGTGTGCTCATTTACAATGGCAGGTTAAGGATTAACACCACTGAACCAATTAAATATAATCTAAATACTAGTAAATAATTTAAGTAATTACTTCTACAATTATTACTATATTCATACATCTATTACAAACTTTTAATTCTCATGCCTTTTACTACTTATTCTCTGAAAAACTACAGTGTCAAGGCATGACAGAATGAAGGAGACAGTGGCTGTGAGATGTAGCTTATAAATGAAAATAAAATAAAAATGACATAATGATGCTTTCTTTGTAGATTAACTAAAAAATTAGTAATTTACTTCCAGTTGGAAATTATGAATTTAAAACAGTATTTGTTAATCCAACTTTCTCCCCAATAGTCAAGAATATCTATTCTTCAATTTTTAAATTTTATTTTTATCTCTGTGTTAATGGCTATGAATTCAAGTATGTAGGTGCATTATGTGTGTGCCATAGTATGAGTTTACAGGTCAAAGACCAACCTTGGGTCTTGGTCCTCACCTTTGACCCTATTTGAAACAAAATCTCTTTGCTGTTTTTCCACACCATATACCACGGCATGTGGCCCTCAAGCTGCTAGGGATTTTTCTATCCTGTTCTCCCATCTCTCCACAATCTCTACTGGGATTACAGATATTTAAACTCTGGGCACAGCTGTGGTGTGGGATCTGGTGTTTCAAACTCAGGTCTTTTTTTGCACAGCAAGAACTTTGCCCACCGGCCACCTCCCCAGGCCACAAGCAACATTCTTATGTTCTTTCTGTGTGAAAAAAGTCAGTTATATAGAACAGTAAAGAGAACAGTATGATGAACTACCAATATACATAATCAGTATAATAAAGTCAAAGATGCTATTATTCTTGCTTTATATTTAGCCTTACTTTTAAAGTCAAGCCTAAGAAATTCTGTCACTTTAGTTCAAAATATATTGATATGCATTCCTAAAAACAGAGAATACTTTTCACCTCTGTTAATGTTACTTTTGTTTGCGTAACTAGACATATTGAGGACCTTTTCTAATACAGTGGATGTCTGAATTCTTGCTTCCCTTCTTTGACATCATACTTTTTCTACTTCTAAAATCCAAAAAACCACACAATTATAAAATGTTTTTAAAAATATGTCTTCCTTTCAGGTTTTCATTAAGTGCCTTTGGTTTGTAACTTATATTAAAATTTGATATAGCACACCAAAAAGTCCATTTTTCCAGTTGACAAAAAAACTAATTTGTGATCTTTTAACAAAAGTATAAAAATACATTTTTAAAAGGGGGAGAGGAGCTGGGGAAATGGCTCAGTCTGAAAACCACTTGCTGCACAAATATGAGAAGCTACTTCCAATCTCTAAGGATCTACATTTGTTACACATTTGCAATCCCAGCTTTGGAAGTAGATATCTGGAACTCACAAGCCAACCAGACTGGCCTACATGGTCAGAAGAGACTGCCTCAAAGAGAAAGTATCTAAGGAATGACATCCAAGTTTGTTTGGGCCTCCACATCCAGGGACACATGAATATGCACACATGTGCATGCGTGTGAGTGCAAACACACACACACACACACGAGGTAGGCATGAATGCAAAGAGACAGAATCATTATCTAAGACCTCAGCAAATAAAAAATTATCACAGACCCATTTAAAATGGACATATTTTTATGAAAATACAAATTGGACACAAAACACATTATAAACAAAATTTTGAAAAGTAGAAAATCATTCATACATTCTAGTCATTCAGTAGGGGCTCTTTTTAATTAATGATCAAAGATTCTTACTGTAAGGAATCTACATGCATCACCCTATTGCTTAAATTTCATTGCATTAAATGATAAAAATCACATGGTAACACACACTTTTAGCTGGAAGGCAAATATATAATACATTCAAGGTGAAAAATATATTTGTACATTCTTAGAGTTGCCATTTCATTTTAGGAATAAGAGCTCTCATCCATTTTCTTTATTTTGTTTGAGGGCTTTTAAAACCTACTAGGGATCAAATATTGAATCAAAAGCCTTTTGCATGCTAGTCAAGTTCTCTATCACTAAGCTACTTGTCCAGAATCTATTTTTATATTTTAATGATAGTATTAATTGTACCAGAGTAGATCTGCTGAGTTACTGAAAGCTAAGCACTAAGATTTTACAAGTAAGTAAAGGGCTTGGTAAGAAACAGATTTTCCCTGACCAAATAATAATCTGACACACACACTAAAATGATGACAGGTGGGATCTCTCTGGGGTACAGTTAGCATCAGGGAACTGGGCTCAAAGCTCTACCATCTGGGTCACTGCTCTGTCTATATTCCCAAGGAGCCCTTCAAGCCCCAGGAACATCCAGGTTAGACCCCTCCCCCCACTCCCCTGCTGGGTCCCTCTGGGAAACAGCTAGCACTGGGGCGCTGCACTCTGTCCCCTGAGCTCCATCTTCAGGGCCACAGATATGCTGGCCTTCAGAAGAGGCCTGTGGGGTTCAGGAATATCCAAGTTAGACCCCCACCCCCTCAAATCCCCAGCCCACCAAGTCCCTCTGGGGCACAACTAGCAGCAGTGAGCTGCACTCTGCTTCTGAGTGCCATAGTCCAAGCCACAGATCTGCCTGATTCTCAAGGAGGCCTGCTGACCCCAAGATTATCCAGGTGGCCAGACAGCAACCAAACTACTAAAGGCTAGGGAATCATGGCACCACCTGAGCCCAGCTATCCTACTACAGCAAGCCCTATATATCCTAATACAACCAAAGTACAAGAAAATAACCTTAAATCCAATCTTATAGAGATGATAGAGGCCTTTAAAGAGGAAATTAATAAATCCCCTAAAGAAATGCAGTAAAATATAATCAAACAGGTAAAGGAAATTAAGAAAACTGTTCAAGATCTGAAAATGGAAATAGAAGCAAAAAAGAAAATACAAACTGAGGGAATCCTGGAGATGGAAAATCTAGGGAAGAGAATAGGAACTACAGACACAAACATCGCCAACAAAATACAAGAGATGGAAGAGAGAATCTCAGGCATAGAAAGTACGATTTATGTAATTGATAAGCCAGTCAAAGACAATGTTAAATCTAAAAAGTTCCTAACAAAAGACATCCAAAAACCTGGGACACTATGAAAATGCCAAACATAATTATAACAGGAATAGAAGAAGAAGCCAGCTCCTTCCCAACTCCAAGGCCCAGGAAATATTTTAAACAAATCATAGAAGAAAATTTCCCCAATCTAAAGAAAGATATGCCTATAAACACACAAGAAACTTACAGAACACCAAATAAATTAATCCCACCACATAACAATCAAAACACTAAATGTACAGAACAAAGAAAGATATTAAAGGCTGCAAGGGAAAAAAAGACAAGTAACATATAAAGGCAGACCTATCAGAATTACACCTGACTTCTCAATAGAGACTCTAAAAGCCAGAAGAGCCCGGGGAAATGTCTTACAGACCCTAAGAGACTACATATGGGAAACAACCCAGATGTCCCTCAACTGATGAATGGATAAAAAAAAAATTATGGTACATTTACACAATGGAATACTTCTCAGCCATCAGAAACAAGGAAATCATGCAATTCACAGCCAAATGGGAGGTACTATAAAACCTCATCCTGAGTGAGCTATCCCAGACTCAGAAAGATGCACAAGTCATCTACTCACTTATAACTGGATTTTAGCCATATAGTACAGGATAAGTAGCCTATAACCAACACACCAAGAAGATCAGGAACATAGACTTTGTTAACTATCAAGGGGACAATGTGCCCTATGGGTGCTATCATATAAGGCCCCAGTGCAAGAGGAAGCTCTTAGCCCTCATATGAGGGTTGAACTGAGAGGGGCTGATATGTAGGGACACTCCACATTGGAGGAGTGGGAAGGGTGGAACTAGGAGGGGTGGAATGAGGGCACTGTGAGGGAGATGTAACTTGATTTAATAAATAAACATTATAATAATAATAAAAAGGAAACTACATATGTCAGCCTAGACTACTATATCCAGCAAAGCTATCAATCACCTTAGATGGAGAAAACAAGATATTTTATGACAAATCTAAATTTAATCAATATGTATCCACAAATAGAGTCTCCTACAGAAGATACTAGAAGGAAAATTCCAACTAAGGAGTGCTGGAGGAAGGTCTAATTCATTGGTTCTCAGAGGCTGATTTCAGTGCTCAGAGATCAGGTTACTTCCTGTTCTGAGGCACTCTCTGATTGGTTAATAAAAGTTGCTGATGGCCAATTAGCTGAGCAGAAAGAATATAGGAAGGTGGGACTTCCTGGGATGAAGAAAGGATCCCTGGGTTTTTACACAGAGGAAGTTCTCTTCCCCAGCAGGACTCTGAAGCAGCAGCACATTTCAGTGTGAGATCTGAAAGATTAGCAAGCCACAGGGCTGGTTGGGATTAGGGGGTCGGACTCCAGTTGAGAATCTCCACAGCCAAGGCCTAATCGTTGAAACATTATAAGATCTTGGTGTATTTAATTATTGTGAAAAGGCCACCACAGGTTTCAAGCCTCCAGCAAAGGCAAGTCAGGCCTGCCAGCCTCCCACTAGGCCACCCATTGCTACACTGGTCTAATATAACAGTTTATTGTTATTAATAAATATGTAAGTTAACAGAGTTGTGGTTTCAGTGATGGTGAAGGCCACCCTTGGTCTAGGACTTTATCTCCAGGATAGTTCAGGCCTGCCGGCTTCCTTCCAAGCCCCAGTGGCTGCCACACCAGGCCTACAGGCCTCCAGCTAAGGCAAGTCAGGCTTCTGACCTCCTGCACAGCTTCTGACTGCTCTGCTGGCCTAGTATAACAATTTATAGTGATTAATATCATTGTTAACAAGGTTGCAGTTTCAAAGGAGGCTAGCTATACCCAAGAAAACACAGGAAATAAATAACCCCACACCAGCAAAACCAAAAGAAGGGAAACATACACACACATACACACACAACCACCATCAACATCAAAATAGCAGGAATCAACAATCATTGAACATTAATATTTCTCAACATCCATGAACTCAATTCCTCAATAAAAAGACACAGGCTAACAGAATGGATGCAAAAATAGGACCCACCTTTCTTCTGCATACAAGAAACACACCTCAGCAACAGAGACATTACCTCAGAGTAAGGAGGTTTACTTTTTGGAAAAATGTTCCCAGGCAAATGGACTCAAGAAGAAAGCTGAAGAATCCATTCTAACATTTAATAAAAACAGAGTTTCAACCAAAAGAGATGGGAAAGAACACTACACACTCATCAAAGAAAAAATCCACCAAGATGATGTCTCAATTCTGAACATCTATGTGCTAAATGCAAGGGCACCCACATTTGTAAAGGAAACATTACCAAAGCTTAAATCACACATTGAAGCCCACACATTAATAATGGGAGACTTCAACACCCCAGTCTCACCAATGGACAGGCCAACAAGACAGAAACTAAACAGAGAAATAATGAAATTAACCAATGTTATAAATCAAATGGACCTAAGAGATATCTACAGAACATTTCAAACACAAAATAATATACCTTCTTCTCAGGCCCAGAAGGAACCTTCACCAAGATTGACCATATATTCAGTCACAAAGCAAGTCACAATAGATACAAGAAGACTGAAATAACCCCTTGTACTTTATCAGACAAATGTAGATTAAAGATGGACTTCAACAACAGAAGCAACAGAAAGCCTATAAACTCATGAAAACTGAACAACTCTCTATTCAATGACTACTGGGTCAAGGAATAAATAAAGAAACTAAAGACTTTCTAGAATTCAATGAAAATGAAGACACAACATACCCAAACTTATGGGAAACAATGAAAGCAGTGCTAAGAGGAAAGTTCATAGCACTAAGCATCTTCATAAAGAAACTGGAGTGATCTCATACTAGCAACTTAATAGTATATCTGGAAGCAAACAAAATAAAACAAAAATAAGCAAACACACTTAAGAGTAGAAGGCAGGAAATAAACTCAGGGCTGAAATCAATAATTTAGAAACAAAGAAAACAATACAAAGAAATCAATGAAACCAAGAGCTTGTTCTTCAAGAAAATCAATAAGATAGACAAACCTTTAGTCAAACTAACTAAAAGGCAGAGAGAGAATATCCAAATTAACAAAATCATGAATGAAAAGGGGGCTCTGACAACAGACACTGAGGAAATCCAAAGAATTATCAGGTCTTACTTCAAAAACCTGTACTCCACAAAACTGGATAATTTAAATGAAATAGACACTTTTCTTGATAGATTCCACTCACCAAAGTTAAACCAAGATCAAGTAAACAATTTAAACAATTGGTTTTTTGCTTGTTTGTTTTTTGTTGTTTTTCAAACAAATTTGTTTGAAACAATTTCCCCTAAGGAAATAAAAACAGTCATTAAAATTCTCCCAAACAAAAATGTCCAAGGCCAGATGGTTTTAGTGCAGAATTCTACCAAATTGTCAAAGAAGAGCTAATACCAATATTCTTCAAATTATCCCATAAAATAGAAACAGAAGGAGCATTGCCAAACTCATTCTAGGAGGCCACAGTCACCCTGATACCTAAACCACACAAAGACTCAACAAAGAGAGAGAATTTCATACAAATTTTCCTAATGACAATTCATACTAAAATACTCACAAAGTGAATCCAAGAACATATCAAAAAGATCATCCACCATGATCAAGTTGGCTTCATCCCAGAGATGCAGGGATAGCTGAAGATATGAAAATCCATCAATGTAATCTACCATATAAACAAACTGAAAGAAGAAAACCACATGATCATCCTATTGGATACAGAAAAAGCCTTTGACAAAGTCTAATACTCCTTCATCTCCAAAGTCTTGGAGAGATTAGGGATACAAGGACCTGAATCAAAGACCTAGAAATAAGCTCACACAACTACAGACACTTAATTTTTCACAAAGAAGCCAAAACCATACAATGGAAAAAACAAAGGCATTTTGAAAAAATATTGCTGATCTACTAGGATGTCTGCAAGCAGAAGAATGCAAGTAGGCCTTAACATAAAACCAGACACATTAAATCTAATAGAAGAAAAAGTGTGGAATAGCCTTGAACATATTGGCACAGGAGACAACTTTCTGAACAGAACATCAACACCTCAAGCTCTAAGATCAGCAATTAATAAATGGAACCTCATGAAACTTAAAAGCTTCTATAAGGCAATGGATACTGTCAATAGGACAAAACAGCAGCTTACAGAATGGGAAAAGATCTTCACCAATCGCATATCCAAAGGAGGAGTTGTATCCGAAATATATAAAGTACTCAAGAAATTAGAGACCAACAAACCAAACAATGCAACTTAAAAATGGGGTACAGACCTAAACAGAGAATTCTCCAAAGAGGAATCTCTAATGGTTGAGTAGCATTTAAAGAAATGTTTAACATCCTTAGTCATCAAAGAAATGAAAATCAAAACTACTCTGAGGTTCCATCTCACACCCATCAGAATGGCTGAATGTCCTTGTGGTAGTGGTAGGATGG
Organism: Lophiomys imhausi; assembly: GCA_907164525.1. Classification (NCBI taxonomy): domain Eukaryota; kingdom Metazoa; phylum Chordata; class Mammalia; order Rodentia; family Muridae; genus Lophiomys; species Lophiomys imhausi. Next base: position 802,695 of record CAJQZJ010037497.1, on the reverse strand, counting down.
AGCATCTTTTGAGTATATGCCCAGGCATGGTATAGCTGGGTCTTGAGGTAGAACTATTCCCAATTTTCTAAGAAACAGCCAGATTGATTTTCAAAATGGTTGTACAAGTTTGCACTCCCACCAGCAATGGAGAAGTGTTCCCCTTTTTCCACATCCTCCCCAGAATGTGCTGTTGCTTGAGGTTTTGATCTTAGCCATTCTGGGAGGATGCTTGAATCTCAATCAGAAGGGGAAATAAAACAGACATCAGAGACAGATGGATGGAGGGAACTGGATGGGAGAAGGGGTGGGGAGGGGAACAAAGGGATCAAGTGTGGGAAGGATTGAGAGAAAAAACTTGGAAAGAGAACTGAAATTGGTAGGGGGCAGGCAGCTCTGGGATGAGCCAGAAACCTAGGACAAAGAAACTCCTAGGAATCTATGAGGGTGGCCCTAGCTAAGACTTCTAGCAACAGGGAATATGGAATCTGAAATGGTTACCTCATGTAACCAGGTAAGACTTCCAATGGAGGGATGGGAGGCCAATCCACCCACAAAACCTTTGACTCAAAATTAACCCTGCCTATAAGATGCTCAGGGATAAAGATGGAGCAGAAATTGAAGGAATGGCCAACCAATGACTAGCCCAACTTGAGACTCATCCTATGAGAGAGAGCCAGCCCCAGACACTATTAACCATATTCTGTTATACTTGCAGAGAGGAGTCTCGCATAACTGTGCTCTGAGAGGCTTCACCCAGAAACTGATGGAAACAGATGCAGAGACCCACAGCCAAACATTAGGCAGCACTTGGGGGATTCTGTGGAAGAGGGGGAAGAAGGATAAGGAGCCAGAGAGACCAAGGACACTACAAGAAAACCTAGAATCAACTAACCTGGGCCCATAGGAGCCCACAGCAATTGAACTACCACCCAGAAAGCATGCATGGGACAGACCTAGGTGCTCTACACATATGTAACAGATATGCAGCATGGTGTTCATGTGGGTCCCCTAACAACTGGAGCAGGGACTGTCTGACTCTGTTGCTTCCCTTTGGATCCCTTTTCTCTAACTGAGCTTCGCTGTCTAACATCAATAGGAGAAGATGTGCCTAGTCCTACTGCATCTTGATATGCCAAGGCAAGCTGATATCCAGAAGAGGCCTCTCCTCTGAGAAGGGAAAGGGTGAAAGGAGGATGGGGGGAGGGGAGGGGAGACTGAGGGACTGGGAGGGGACGTGGGAGGGGAATCTGCCACTGGGATGTAAACTAAATAAATAATAAATTAGTGAAAAACAAACAAACAAAAACATCTCCTCACCATGTCACTATGGAGTGCTCCTTGTGATGTTAGCAAATCAGCCCTTGAGCAGGCTACCTATGTACCCATTATATGTTGAATGTCTTCCATAACTCAAACACTTGAAAAAGACCATGGAAGCAGGCTAGAGAGATGGCTCAGCAGTTAAGAGCACTGATTGTTATTGCAAAGGAACAGGGTTTGAATCCCAGCACCATATGGCAGTTTACAGCTGTCTGTAATGGCTGGGTGTGGTGGCACACACCTTTAATCCCAGCACTCAGGAGGCAGAGACAGGTGGATCTCTGTGAGTTCAAGACCAACCTGTTCTACAAAGTGAGTTCAGGACAGCCAAGGATACACAGAGAAACCCTGTCTTAAAACAACAACAACAAAAAAGACCATGGAAGCAAAACTTAAATAAATACATATCTTTGCTAAAAACAAAAACAAACAAACAAAAAGACTGATGACAAGTAAAAGCGCCCTGCTCTGAAGTCCAGGACAAGAGGGAAGAGAAGACAGCAATATAATAATGATCTGGACACGAGAAACAGATGGCTGTTTTGCCTTGGTTTTGTTCTTGCTGTCGAATGGCACATTTGAATGGAAGTACTAGCTCTCATCATAAGCATTTTATGAAATGTCCATGTTTCATTTTAGGCACACTTTTTTTCAGTAATTAGTTGATTTATTTACTTTACAACCCAAGTACAGCTTCCCCTCCTTCCTCTCCTCCTAGTCCTTCCCTCTCATCTTCTTTACCCCCCATCTCCCCTTCTTCCCTTTCTCTTCAGGAAAGGGGAGGTCTCCAGGGGATACCAATCTACCTTACCATATCAAGTTGCAGTAGGAGTAGGCACATCTATTGAGGCTAGACAAGGCAGGCCAGTTAAGGGAAAGGGTCCCAAAGGTAGGTAACAGAGTCAGAGACAGTTAGGCACACTTTCAAACAAGAATTAACTGTGAATGAATGTTACTCCAAGGTACAAACTTGAGATGAATAGTCTATATTCTCACAATTATTCTATGTAAAGTATAAACCATTAATTTGAAGAGTCTTTCAAAGGACTGACACACAAGCCAAACAAACAAATAAAATCTAGAAAGCTTGAGAGGTAGTGAAAATGCTAATAAATGGTATAAAGAAAGAACATTTTTACCTAAGCTATATAAATTTAAAAGGGGGGCATGGAGAGTTGGCTAAGCAATAAAGAGCACTTGTTCCCGTAGAGGACCAGGGTTCGGTTTCCAGCACACACATGGTGACTCACAACCATCTGTAACTACAGTTCTAGTGGACTCAATGCCTTCTTCTAACATTCAAAAACACCATACTTAGTGCACATATATACATGCAGGCTAAACACTAAAATACATTTAAAAAGGAGGAAGATCTAAAACAAAGTAAGTACAAAAAGGAATGAGAGCACAAGTGTAGACATAGGCTAATTGGTGACTGCATGAGATAACAGTGTTTTCATAACACAGTCTCATCCATTATATGGTATCAGTCTTTCAATATACTTCACTCTACCAGAGCCTATTAAATTTGGTATGGAACCAGGCATGGTGGCATTTCAGTCAGGAGGCAGAGACAGGCAGATCTCTGAGACCAAGGCCAGCCAAGCCTACATCATGAGAACCTGTCTCAACAAAAACAAAACAAAACAAAATAAAACAAAACAAACAAAAAATTGGTATGGTTGCATTGGATTAAGATAGTTATTAATGAGGCAGATTTATGAGTGAGTTAAAGATGAACTGACTGGTTAGGAGGGCTTTATCTTTTGTTCCCTGATGTTTGTTGCAATGCAATCTGGAATGCCAATGTTTTAAGGCCTCATTATACGTGTAGTGGTGACTTTTCTGTCTGAATCCAGTCAGGTTTAAAGCTTGCTGGTTGCTTGAATTTATAACCAAATCAACTCCAATTAAAAGAAAAAAGACAACAAAATGACCCAAATTTAATTAGGCCTTAATTTTAAGAGAGAGAGCAAGGGGAAGTAAGTAAGGGGGAAAGGAGGGAAGGAGGGGTGAGGAAAGGAGGAAGGAATTAAGGAAAGTAGGAAGGAAGGAAGGAAGGGAGGGAGGGAGGGAGGGAGGGAGGGAGGGAGGAAGGAAGGAAGGAAGGAAGGAAGGAAGGAAGGAAGGAAGGAAGGAAGAAAGGAAGGAAGGAAGGAAGGAAAAGGGTCCTGAACCACAGATTTTTCTCAGGAATTACCTCTGGAGCATAAATACTCTGGAGCATAAATACTGATTTTTTTATTTGTTCTTTTATTTTCAACCACTTCACCATTTATAAAAAAGGTAGATCATTAGCTAATATCATACACACACGTTGTGGGTTCTCACAAATAGACTGTTGTTTCAACTAAATCTATTTATCTTTCAATTTTTAAAGTAATAGACATAACTAATCATTTACCAAATGTTAATAACTTCTGTCTTAGAAGACAGTAGAAGGATTTGGCTCAAGAGCTAAACCTATCAGTGAACAGAGGCTATTCTGTTTAGTTTTACCTATATGAGAGCATTAGCTCAAATCACATTAAACACTAAGAACAAGTCACCTTCCAGTCTTAAGAATGTAAACATCGCAGGCGTGGTGGTGCACGCCTGTAGTCCCAGCACTTGGGAGGCACAGGCAGGAGGATCTCTGTGAGTACAAGGCCAGCCTAGTCTACAAAATGAGTCCAGGACAGCCAGGGCTACACAGAGAAACCCTGTCTCAAAAAACCAAAAAAAAAAAAAAAAAGAATCTGAACATCGGAAATATAGGAAAATATTGTCAAATCTCTCTTTTCACATTAACAGACTTTTACATTTACATTTGTCTGTTCTTTGAAATAATTTATTTCAAATGGGTTTTCTTGAAATGGGTTTATTGCCATTTGGGGATAGGGAGAAAGTACAATTTTAAACATTTGTGTTAATTTATTTGAAAAAGTATTAAAAAGTTAAGGTACTCCTTTAAAACAAGGATGAGTTCTTATGCTTACACAATATTTTTTCCCAATGGCAAGTGAGTACAACTGACAATAAAAGTTACCTAGCAATGTTTGTAAGCATTATGCCTAAAGAAGGTAAGCTTCCAGCTTCGTGAAAGGTGAAGCCAAATGTGCATTTTAAGGAAATAGTGTCAACAAGTTTAAACAAATATATGTAGCCAGAAAGAGGGGCTCATTCTTATTATGCCAACACTCAGAAGGATGAGGCAGTAGAATTACTGTGCATTCCAGGTCAGCCTGTTTAGATCAAGGTCAGCCTGGGCTACAGAACAAAACCGACTCAAAAAACAGAAACATATATAAAACAAGAAAACAAAAATCCCAAACAAACAACCATAAGATAAATGCATAAATTATCCCTTATGGAAAAGAGAGATAATGTATACAACTGGACTTTATAAGGAACTAGGTGTGGAGAAGACATCTAAAGCTCACTGTTTCAAATGTCTATAACAATATTCAAGTGTGATATGTTCACCTATTTTACAAGTCTCCAATTCTTATGATGATTTATCCCAATACCCCAAATGATAACATTCTCTATTGAAAGCTGTCAAAAAGGCTGTAAAAAAGAATTGAGTACAGGCTTTCCACACAGTAGTTACAAGTGGCTCAAAGAGTAGAATTCTACAGTTTATTTTGATTTTCTTAAATGTACTCACTTGTGACCAATCTCATGTGCAATGGTAAAAGCTGAGCCCAGGCCAATGTCTTCATTAATGCTGCAGCTCCTTTCAGGCTCACACATTCCAGCCACAGAAGCTAAACCTGAATAAACAGAAAGAGATACAAAGGGTCAAGCCAAGGTGTTTCAGCCTTTAAAAGTCCACACTTCTAAATGCCTGGATTCTTTTTAATAACCTCCATGCACAGAAGGAGAAGTTGGCAAAAGGTTAACTTTTTAGTCGTTTGCAAAATCACTGGGGGGAATTTCACTTTGCCGGCTAGACATTAATATTTTTTGAACTGCAGTCAGTGCTGGAAAATGTCTAGACTAGGGGTTAGATTTATAAATTTTACTTCTGGTAACTTGGGACCACCTAGTAACTTGAGCCAGAAAAGGGAATTCAAGAAAGCATTTCTATTTTAATATTCTTCAGGCTATAGAAAGCAAAATATATCCACATTATTTTTCTAAAGAGATCTGTTTAAGTTTAGTGGGTTCATAAAAATATACAAACAACTTTTTAGTTAACAAAAAGAGGTAATCTCAAATGTTTTATAAATGACATTGCTATAAAAACAAAATAGTTGATTCAAAACATGAAAAAATATGAAAGATATGAGACTTTCGCACTTTTATAATCTTCCAAAATTAGTCCTGATAGCAGCAGTTTTATACTTATATATATATAATTTTATTTTTAAAATATGAAAGATGTGAGACTTTTGCACTTTTTTAATCTTCCAAAATTAGTCCTGATAGCAGCAGTTATATATGTATATATATATTTTTTTTTAAATGCAGGAAAGTCATTCATACATTCAATGTTTTTTTCTCTTCCAACTTCCATCAGCGTTTTAGAGTTCTTACTAATAAAGTAAAACCATGGTGTTAATTCAATGATTTCTAGTGAAATGTTATGTTACTCGAGGTATTTCCCTTTGGAAACTTTAGAATTTACTTCCAAATGAATACCTTGCTCTGTGGATTAGTACAGAAGTTAAATAAGCACTTAGAAAATAATTTTGTAAGAAATTTAAAATGCCATCCATTATAAGGAAGCAGACATCAAATAATACACACAGAGAAGAATGCACTTAAAGAAACTGAGGGAGAGAGAGGATATTTCATATACTCTGCTATCCTGTTATTGCAATGTCAGGAACTACCTTCTCAACAATTACCTCAGTTCAGTTCAATGGATATTTACTGAACGCAACAAGCAGTGTTCTGTGGTAGGTACAACTTCCCAGTGGCACTAACTGAGAACAGCCTACACCATTCAATCTGTATTTTCTACCAAGAAAGCTCTGGAAATTGTTTCTCTGTTCTTTCTCATATAAATATTAAAATAACAGCTATATTATAACAACATTAAGGTGATTGTTGTGTATGCTGATACTACTTTGCCTACTGTTTTATAAGGGGTGTGTAGAAGTTAGCAAGGGGGTTGATTTCTGCCTCATGGTTATTATAAGCATGCATGACACCATTGTGCTGACATTCCATTCCACTTACAGGTATTGGGACCTGAAGAGAAGACAATAAAAAGAAGGACCACTTGGGGAGAAAAGAATTCATGCTTTGGCTAACCAAAAATATGTTATAAATGTTACTTCTAATTTTCACTAAACAACACACACACACACACCAACACACCATGCAGAATAGAAACAGTACTGGCTCTAAGTTTTTGGGTTCAGCATGGGAGATCATGTGGGAAAAACAAAACAACGAGCACTATTTCTGTTCTGAGTCACTTTAAAGGATTACTACTTATAATTATTGACAAAATAACACTTCTTATTCGTCCACAGACTATCTTTTAGCTTTTCTAAAGATAGTGGCACTGCAGTGGGTTGTTGTTTGTTTGTTTGTTTTGTTTCATTTTTTATTTTATTGGGTATGGAATGGTCTCTCTTTTGGTATATACCCTACGACTGTATCTTGAATTAAGAATTCTGATACCCCAGGGTAGTTATAAGCACATATTTACTTGATATTTGACATAAAATTGTTAACCCTGCTAATGAATAACTTTAGAAAGGATGTATTCAGAGAGTAACTATTGATTTTTTTTTTTTTTTTTTTTTTTTT
>CAJQZJ010037497.1:784601-795545 GCA_907164525.1 Lophiomys imhausi | reverse complement strand
GACCAGGCTGGCCTTGAACTCATAGAGATGCACCTGCCTCTGCCTCCTGAGTGCTGGAATTAACAGAGTTCACCACCACGCCCAGCTGATGTCATCATTTATAACTACCTTTTTTTAAAGGTTTTTTTTTTTTGGTTTTTCAAGACAGGGTTTCTCTGTTTAACAGCTCTGGCTGTCCTGGACTCGCTTTTTAGACCAGGCTGGCCTCGATCTCGCAAAGATCCGCCTGCCTCTGCCTCCCAAGTGCTGGGATTAAAGGCGTGCGCCACCACCGCCCGGCTAACTATTGATTTTTCAAAAATAAAAAAGGTAAATCTTAACTAATATAAGAATAAACATTAGTATATGATCATTAACTCCCACCATTTTCTAGTTTCCTAGCAACTGCTGCTTTCAACATTCCTGTGATTGCTATTGTTAATCAGGGTTTCATTACTGTTTGTGTCATATAGATTTCCTCAATTTGATGGTCAGTTTGCAACCTTAACCCTAATTACCCTTATAATACAACTGGCCATCAGCTATTAACCAAGAGATTATTAAAAAGAAATCTCATCATAAACATTAACACCAAAGATACTAAAATAGGTAATGTTACTTTAATTAATATTAAATTTGTAAAATTGTAATGAATTGATTCTGTACTGACATTTTCCACATATAAAAGTCAATACATGTATCTATGTATACATTTTATTCAGTTTTCAAAAATTATGATAATAATTTGAATTTAAAAAGAAAGTAATTGAGCTTCAATTTACATACATATGTACCTATCAATTAATATATTGACTGTAGAAATGAATTATTAAAGTTATAATACATTACTTTTTTAAAAAAGAATAAATTATACAGTAAGCTATATTAGATCATTAGTAATGACAGTGAAAGTATTAGGTAGTAGTATTGCTAATGTCAGAATAAAAAGCCTCTCAATACAAATAATATACATTTAAATAACAATAAAAATGTATATACTTACTTCCTTAATAAATATATGCTTGAAAATATAAGCTCTAGCTTATATGCATACTTCCTTTAAGACTTACTATTCATTGGTTTTAAAGTAGATAACATGCTTAATAGTTATATACAGAATTTGAACAATGAAGACATGAATTAAATAAAACATTGCAGGTGATTCTACATTAAATAATAATGCCTGTTCCTTTATTATAGTACTCATTTTCAAAGCAATTGTATTTTTTTTCCTAGTTGATTTTTAACAATATCCCATTAGAAAATGGCAGGTATTATTCTCTTCATAAATAAGAAAATTTAAAAACAAGGAGGTTTATAAGATTATAAAAAGTAACAAATACATTGAAACTGTCAAAGTTAGTCTCAACTTCAGGTTTTCTTGGTTGGCCTTAGAACAGTAAACTGAAGATCCCATCATGAGCTACCACAGCAAAGAGAGCCCTTTCTGTGGTGGGTAGTGACTAGCAGATGCTTCCATAGTTAGTACCAGGCACTGGCTTATTGGGGTTTCTCCTCTAGTTCTAAATCTTGAGGAAGACAGGACAGAAGCCATGTAAACAATGATCAAGAAAAGCCCTAGTCTTTGAAGGATATTTCACCGAACCACCAGAAACTTGGGAACATTTTTTTCTCCTAAATCAAGTCTAATTGGATATTATCAAATGTTTAGGATGTTCACAGGAATTGATTTCCTAATTATTCATTTACAGATAAGTAAGACTTGACATAGAGAGGTCAAAAAATTCACTTTATCTTCCTTAGCTGTTGAGTCTGTAAAAAGTTTCATGACACTCAAAATTGTCATAGAGAAAAAAAATTCTTGTCCCTTAAAAAAAAACATTAGTTTCTTGGTTATTTTGCCTACTGGGAATATGCCATATTAATTCATTTGTACTTGCATTTAACTTTCAGTCAGTATCAAATACTGCTTTAACATATACTTTTTTGTTTTGAAATTCAAGATACTTACTGAATTTTTTTTTTAAGTAAGAGCTATTTAGGGAACAATAAAGAAAACTCCTCCTTCTTTCTCCACTTCTGGCTATACTGTTTGAGATGATTGGACTAACATTTTTTTAATAATATCTGAATTCATGGGAGATATACTTTTTCCAAAATGATCATACCAAAAGAAGTATTATTCTTTAAACTTCCTTTTTTAGTATCTCAAATTGTTTGTGTTCTTTTCTCTTCTTCACTATCTGATCTAAGAAGCTCTCACTTGATCTCGAACACCCTGGTTTGTTTTTAATTGTTTTTTACAAAATGAATTAGAAAGACAAAAATTATGAAAACAAGTGGTAACTTTGATTTATAAATACTACTATTTTTAAATCATCTTGTAAGTTGTCTACACTCATATCATTTGCCAAAGAATGTAAAAGCTAATATATTATTATGGGAAAAATTGTTTCTTGTAAATTATATGTGCCAGAAGGTCATATTGAAAAAATTTCAGAGGTAAGTCCCATGTAGCAGGAAAAAATAACCAAAATTAATAATATACAAGAAAAAAAGAAAAAATAATAAACAAGAGTAACATCATTGCCTCAAAAAAGAGAATCTAAACTATCTTTTTATTAAAAAACAAAAACAAAAACCCTAAAAAAAAAATCAAACTTACCTAATGTTCCACAGGGCTTATTCTTATAAGTGCAGATATCATATCTATAGGGAAGAAAAAAGAGATAAGACATGTAAAACATTTGTAAATTCATTGCATTTTTTCTAGAGCTCTGTTAATTCAGATCAAAATCAATACAGTTATGAGCAGCCAGGCAAAGTGTGGCATGCCCAGCACTGTGGAGGAAAGGCAGGCGGCATACTCAGTTCTGCATTCACATCAGTAGGATACCTACCAGTAAGAAATAAAGGGGAGGATTCTATTAAATTATCAATCACATTGTTTCCAATAGTTTGTTGCTGCTTCTACTCAGTGAGTGGGTTTTATTATTAATAATAATAAAATCTTTGATCCTGCTGAAGTATTTTCTTGTTATAGCCACAGACTATATGTCTTTGAGCACTACCTGAAGTTCTTTCAGCTCTAACATAGGAATTTGTCTTAAGACAAAACAAAAAAACAGTGAGAGTCAATGAGAATTAAATATATATATTTAATATATATATCAATGAGAATTAAATCAGCTACATATTTTTCCTCATTGCACACTAGAATTTAGCATGGTGAAAATAAAAAAATTAAGTAACTTAATAAAAATGAATTGCTGACGAGGATGGGTTTTTTTGTTGTTGTTGCTGTTGTTTTTTGTTTTGTTTTGTTTTGTTTTTTTGAGACAGGGTTTCTCTGTGTAGCCCTGGCTGTCCTGGACTCACTTTGTAGACCAGGCTGGCCTTGAACTCATAGAGATCTGCCTGCCTCTACCTCTCGAGTGCTGGAATTAAAGGCGTGCACCACCACACCTGGCAATTACAGACAGCTGTGAACTGCCATGTGTGTGCTGGGATTTGAACCTGGCTCTTTTGGAATAACAGCCAGTGCTCTTAACCACTGAACCATCTCTCCAGCCCCTAGAATGTTTTCTTAATGTTAGACTCTACTGCTAGACTGCATCATAACTAAATGCAAAACATATTACAGCAATTTGCATATTTTAAAATATATTACATTGGAGATGTTAAGTCAATATTGATGTTTGTTTTATTATTATCCCTTAGATTCCTATTTGTTTTCTAATGAGAGACAGGAAGGAAGTGGATCTGGATGGAAGTGGCAGGGAGTAACTAGGAGAAACAGAAGGAGGGAAAAACTGTAATCAGGAAATGTTATGTGCGAAAACACCCTACTTTGAATAAAGAAGGGGGGAAGTACCACAGAGTGTAACCTTGGTGTCATGATCAATTTATCTTGTGATTACAATGTTACATATTGTTTTACATAGACCCAATTCATCCTATAAATATTCAAGTTAATTTAAACAAAATCATTTTATGGGTGAAATTTATTTTGAAAATAAATGAAATTTATCTCCAAATTCTCAAGTTTAATTCACATCTTTCCTTAAACTGATCTGCCTAAGAATACACTTGTACTACCGTTCACCAGTTTTCCTTTGTTTTTATTCTTTCACAATTACTGTTTCCACTTTAAAAGAAGAAAGCATATTTCTATCAATTATCCCAAATCTCATTATAGTGGAATGATTATAGAAGTCTCCAGAACATAAAGCAAAGGGGCAGTTCAAGAAAGAATTGATGCTAGGAAATACATTAAGAGCAAAGAAAGGAAAATTGGAGGGAAACTTTTTTATTTCATCCTGGAAAGGCTTTATACCTTTCTGAGTGTCTTCCTGTTACAATTTAATCTATATATCTCATAATTGGAGTTCAGAGATGAAATATTTCATAGAGCATATTAACATGTTGAAATGAAGTCAAACTTCTAACTGACAGACAAGTCATGCCTTAAGAAAGGGGTCTGCAATGATGACTGATTTAAACAATTAGATTATATAGTAAACATTTTTCATAATTCAATGAACAGAGTTATATATCTTATCAAATTCATTTAGGAGGTCAGTTAACAAAAATTTAAATGATGCATAGCTGTATATTTTAAATTTCATATACAACATACTTATAACTTTAACTTAACATAGATGTTATATATTGCTTATATACTTTAATGGATAGTGTTAAAACTTTCAAGCTTCAGATCTACCTCATTCAATTTCTGATACTGGGAAAACACACATTCATGAATCCACATATGCACTCACATACATATGCATGCACACATGTGCTCACTGTGTGTGTGTGTGTGTGTGTGTGTGTGTATGTACACACATAAAAAACATTTAGGGGTTATCTTGCTTCACTAGGTTTCAGTCTAAATGTAAGCCAAGAAGTACACTGAAATCCAAAAAAAAGAGTACAACAGTTGAAATGCAATTTAAACACACACACACACACCACATACACTTACCTGTACATAAATATAAGCAAGTACATGAGCAGATATTACACACACAAAAGGAACTTTCAAATTCTGAATTTGGATGGAAAAATAAGGCCTTACCACTGTGCAACTTCTTTTTTTCTTTTTATGAATGAATAACAACATTTTAAGGCCATGTCTAGTTTGCTTATTGTTGCTATGATGAAGCAACAACAGAAAGAAAGAAACCAAAAGAAATTTGGGGAATAAGAGGTATATTTGGCCTACACTTATATGTCACAGTCCGTTATTGAGGGATGTCAGACAGGAGCTGAGGCAAAGACCACGGAAGAAAGACACTTATTGGCTTGGTCTCCATGGCTTCCTCATCTTGCTTTCTTATACAACCCAGGACCATATAGATGTTCAGGGTTGTTACTGCCAACACTGAACTGGGCTCTCCCACATCAATCATTGATCAAGAAAATGCCCCCATAGATATGCCTACAGGCAAGCTTATAGAGGCAAGTCTTCACTTGAGGATTCTTCCTCTCAAGTGGCTCTAGTTTGTGTCAAGTAGACAAAAACTAACCAGTATAGAGCAGGTGATACAGAATTAAGAAACAGGCTATGGAGGTGGTTCAGTTGGTAAAGGGCTTGCTTTGCAAGCACATGGACCTGAATTTGATTCCTATAATAATGTAGTACTGGGGAGGTGAGAATAAACAAATTCCTGGCCTTGCTGACCAGCCAGTCTAGTCTACTTGAGTTCACGCCAGTGAGAGATCCTGCCTCAATGATAAGGTAGATAGGCCTCAGGCTGTTGTCTGGCTTCCACATGAAAACATCAGCACACACATATGCATGAGCACACAGGCAAACACACATGTGAACACACACAAATAATTAATAAGCATGATCATTAGGGAATAAGTATGTGCTGGATAGTTTTATGTCAACTTGACACAACTTAAAGTCTTGAGAGGAGGGAAACTCAACTAACAAAATGTCTCTAAAACATCCACATGTAGGCAAACCTGTAGGGCATTTTGTATATTAGTGATGCTGGAGGACCCAGTCTATTGTGGGTGGTGCCCATCCCTGGGATGGTGGTCCTGGGTTCTATAGAAAACAGGTTTAGCAAACCCTGAGGAACAAGCCAGTAAGAGCACAAATCCATGGCCTTTGGATCAGCTCCTGCCTCGCAGTTCCTGCCCTTTTGAGTTCCTGTCCTAGCTTCCTTCAAGGACAGAGTACAGTGTGGAAGTGTGAGCCACATAAACCCTTTCCTCTCAACTTGCTTTTTAGTTATGGTGTTTCATCACAGCAATATAAATCCTAACTAAGACACCATAAAAAGCCTAGTATTTATAGGAAATCAAGGTTCTAGCTTTAGGTAAATAATACCTTTGTTTGCATTGTTTGGGTAATTCATAATTCATTATTTGGTAATTCATAATGAAGTTGGACTACTTGAGCAAAATTTCAAAAAAGCAAACAAAAAATTATGTTTGAATATCTATGAATATTTCTGTTGTGAATATTTTGACTACTAATTTTTAAATCATTTTTGTCAGCACATGAGTATCAGAAGAAACTGACCAAAACATTTGACTATGTTGCATTTTAAGGTCTGTGAAATACAGCAGTGCCTTACAAGGATAAAACACTTATATTGTAAAAAACCTGATATTATACCCATACTCCTGGGTTGCTATCAATCTCGGTCTAAGAAGCTGCCTTTTGCAGTGGATAGCAGTCAATGGAGAGATGTGTACCTGGTCAGACCTCCATTACCACAACCAAGGCTCATGGTACATGACAAAAGAAGAGGCAGAAAGAATGTAAGAACTGGAGGGTGGGGAAGGGTGCTGTGAAATGTTTTTCCAGATTTGACAGTCCCACTGCAAGCATGACCTCTAAGCTTCTGCACTCACCGGTACAAGACCTACACAGTATCAAGTCAGACAAAATTTTGGCATAGAACGGCTAGATGACCTCTAGGTCCCACCCCGTTCTGAAGGGCTACTAACAGTTGATATCTTCTGGGAGAGGAAAAATCACTCTTTTCTAAGGGTATGACCAGCAGGAGGTTTCCTATGCTCCAGTGGATGGCTCCACATCCATGCACATAAGGGCTGCATAATTTGACATAATAGGTAATCAGAAAAAAAAGGATAATAACTTAGGGCCTGTAAGAAAAGGAGGGGGATTATAGGGTAAATTTGATATTTTATTGCATAGGTATAAAATTCTCAGAAATAAAAAAAAATTCTAATAACAACAAAACACCTGCAAGGAATTAGATGGGGAATGACAATACTTGCTTTGTTCTTAAAGTCTGTGTTCAAAATTACATTCTCTTCTTATGTTTCTACTGAGTCATGCATGTCCAGCCAATATGTCTTATGTATGATGTCCTTTGGTTCTATTAGATATGGTGGTGACACTGACAATAATTGTTGAAAGACAAAAATCTGCAAAAGCAGCAGAAGCAAGATCACTTTCTTTCCGCTCCTGTCTAGCAAACTGTAAGACCTAGGGATGCTTTTCAGGTCTTGTAATAAAGCAGTTCATAAGACTCTCACATGAGACACATGCTTGCATTCCAGGAGGAAGGAATATCCTTATCTCTTAAGCAAAGAGCCACAGAGAAGAAATGAACAAACAGACCTAAGTCTCCCCATTTAAAAAAAAAATCACCCCCCATTACACATCACTTTGGAATGTTAAAAATGTTTAGTTTTTTTTTTTTTTTTTTTTTAAATACTTTATTTTTTTTTTCTTCAAGTTACATCTCAGTAACAAACCCCTCCCTATTCCCCCTTCCCAACCCGCCCTTCCACCCTCTTCCCTCCAGAGGTTTCCCCTTTCAGTCCAACAGCTGGTTCCTTCTCTTATAATAGTAAGTATTATACAAAACAATAGATATAATTATGCTACATTTATGAGATTAAATTGGCCCAGTATACCTTCCCAATGTTCAGTTTATACTTATTTGGCCCCTGACTTTAACATTCTACTATCTACCCAACTCCATGAGTTTAAAGGTCTATATGTGACTCAACATTCATACTATCTTTCAACACACTTTTAAGAGTATCTTCTTAGATCTATAACACCCTCTTGATTCCTAAACAGTTCAAAATTTAACTATAAGATTCTATCTGTCTATTCTTCAACCACCTCAGAGACCTGAGAGGGATAAATATATTTGCTTATATAGGAAGTGCAGAGCCTGCAGCTTCCAAAACTAAGAAAGAACATACCAGTAACTGCCTGGACAGTTCCCATTTTCTCTCCATACATTCCAGCATCAATCTTCAGCCTTTGGGTCCTGTTTCTCTGACAGACATTTGTTGTAGAGCAGGGATTATGAAGGACTTACCTACCCTGTCTTGGCAGAGTTAGGCTGTCGACTTCCCTGCTACCAAGTTTTGTCCTTTTTGGACAGCAGTCTGTCTGCAGTTGGTGCAAGGGGTTTTTTCATGCCAAGAAAAAGGCTTGCCCCTAAATCAACCATCTTACAGTGGAGGTTCTTCGATGCTTATCTTCTACTTGGAGTAGAATAGGGGGTGCTGTCAGGCGCTGATATGTCTCGATATCAAAAAAAAATCTTGATTTAAGATAACATCTTTGAATGCCATATTCTGCAGATCTCTAGGGGTTTTTGAAGATGCCCTAACCATCTCTTGTATTTAGATAAGCAAATGTTGCTTGTCTCTTAGCAACTTGATTACTGGGTAGTTTAAAGAATATCTGTGATAGACTGTCATAGTAGCTAACAAAGAGACATGTTTGCATGACTAGGAGTATGTTTTAACTATCCTAGACCGTTTTAGACGGTTGGTATCAAGTGGTCAGAGCTTCACATTTTATTTTTAAGTATCTCTAGGTATGATACCATTGGGAAGCATTATCTTTAAATTTGTATCAATATACAAAGATCTATTCAATTGTGGTTAAATATACTCTTAATTATGTATCAATATACCAAGATCAATGCCTATGTAGCCCAATATAATCTTAATATTACGTCCATATGCAAGGGTCAATACCATTGTGGCCAACTATAATCTTAATTTTGTATCAATATACAAAGATCAATACCTATGTAATCCAATACAATCTTATTTTTGCACAATAAACAATGGTCAATACCACTTTAGCCAAATAACCTACTAATTTTGTATCAATATACAAAGGTATAAGGGCATATTCAATAATCTGCCCCTTCTTCTTGGACCTTCCTGTGCTATGACTATATCTCATTTTTCTCAAGCCCATGCACTCCTACATAGGAGAGGAAGAAGGATACAGAGGAGGAAAAGTAGGAATTCCCTGGGGCTAATCTCCAAAACCCATTAAGACAGGATCATTTATCAGCTTGTAGTCTCTTCCCCTACATAACAGAGTTTTCAGTTAACCTTCAAATAACCAAAAAGGAGGGCGGAGAAACACCCTCCCCCACCCTCTGGGCATGGGACGTCGCTCTCTTAAAGTGACTTCCTGCTGATTTGGGTCGTAGTAGACCTGTTTGGGGCCCCAACCCAAATGGGAAAAATGATTAAAAATGTTAGTACAATCCTTTTATGTTCAGTCCTTCTGTTCTCAGCTGTTTAGATGACCTAAGGGGTTTGTAGGCAGAAGCTGATCTTGCAGGCTTCACTGAGGTTCCTGCCGGGGCATTGTGTAGAGCTGAACGTTCCCAGCGACACTGGATTGCAGTGGTGGTTGCAGGCCTCCGATGGAGACAGCTATTGAGGAAGTCTGCCAGGCAGAATCAACTGGGTCACTCATCCTCCTTGGTGCCTAATTCTGCTCTCTGCTGAGGATTCCGCTGTCCGCCGTCCCCAGGCTCCCCTAATGGACACTTCGATTCTCCTTAGCTCCACGTCTTCTCTACACCTGGAGGTCTGCAAATCCAGGCCGAATGGCTGTATCCTCTGTTCCATTCACAGTGTTTCAGCCCTGCCCCCTGCCCTTTTTTTTCTTTTCTTTTTTTAGTTGATAAATTTATTTGTTTGATGCTTCAGGTTACATCCTTATCATATTGTCCTCTTTCCCCACTTCCTAGCCCCACCCTCCCATGCTCTACCCCCTGACCCTTCCGTCTTGTTCCTCTGGGGTGGGGTGTCCCTGCCTAACAGTCTCTCACCACAGATCAGGTGTCATATGAGGGCCAAGAGCCTCTTCATTCACCGGGGACCTACGAGGCAGTACTGCCAGTGAATGGTGTCTCATTGCTACTGGGGGAATACTAAAAAAAAAGACCAACAAACACACAAACCCACAAAAACAAAGAATATCAACAAAAAAAGAGAGGAAAAAGAGAAGGGAAAAGGAAAGAGAAAAAAAGAAAAAAAGAAGGAAAAATAAAAAGATAAAAAAAAAAAAATTATGTCCTTGTTCCTTTTGATGTGTTGGTTGTAGTACAGATATCCTGTACGATATAGTTAAAATCCTACTATAAGTGAATAGATGCCATGTGCATCCTTCTGAGACTGGGTTAGCTCACTCAGGATGAGCATGGTACTGGTATAGAAACAGACCAGTGGATCAATGGAATCGAATTGAAGACCCAAACATGGATCCACACACCTATGGCCAACTAATCTTTGACAAAGAAGCCAAAAACGCACAATGGAAGAAGGACAGCATCTTCAACAAATGGTGCTGGTCCAACTGGATGTCCACTTGCAAAAGAATGAAATTAGACCCATACCTATCACCTTGTACAAAACTTAATTCCAAGTGGATCAAAGACCTTAACATAAGGCCGGCCACACTAAAGATACTAGAAGAAAAAGTAGGAGAAACCCTCGAACTCATTGGCACAGGTGACAACTTCCTGAACAGAACACCAACAGCTCAGGACCTGAGATCAACAATCAATAAATGGGACCTCATGAAACTGAAAAGTTTCTGTAAAGCAAAGGATACTGTTTAGTTTTTTTTTAACAAATCTACACTAATGCATTCATATCTCTCTCTCCCCCCCCCCCCTCTCTCTCTCTCTGTGTGTGTGTGTGTGTGTGTGTGTGTGTGTGTGTGTGTGTGTGTGT
>CAJQZJ010037497.1:704358-778443 GCA_907164525.1 Lophiomys imhausi | reverse complement strand
GGAGAGGAGAGAAGAGAATGAGGGGGAGAGGGAGAGAGAGGGAGAGGAGAGAAGAGAATGAGGGGGAGAGGGAGAGAGAGGGACAGGAGGAGAGAGGGGAGGAGGAGAGAGGGGGAGAAGAGAGGAAGAGGAGTTATCTAATTCTTATAAGATGCTAAAAACAGGATGATACTGTACTTTTTTAATAAAATACTTCATATTTTTAACAACTTACTATGTTGATATAATCCCCTTTCATTGTTGGTTTTTTGGAAATTTTATTTCTATTTTCTATTATGTGAGCTCTCCTGAGAACTTAACTGAATTTTGTAGATGTTCATTAGTGAGGTAGAATAAGCCTCTCTCCAGATTTTTTTTTTAGAACATTTCAATATGAATTCCATAGTGAAAAGGGGAAAGACAGCCCTTAACACAAAAACTGCAGGCTGTAGGAAAAATAGTAAGATCAGAATGAATAGCTTAAAATACTTTATACAAACATGAAGTGGGTTTTGTTTGGATTCTAAATTTGTAGTAAATGTATAATCCATCCTGTTCCAAAATTCCTCTTTGTAAAATATACAAAATACAATGAATGTCTCAGTATTCTAACGGCATTAAACAGCCACCAATACCATTCACCTTTTAAAAAAAGTTTTAAATATATCCATAAATCTTGTACTCAGAGTTCAGGACCAACACCACTTCACAGAACAGACACCTCAGTTTCAATCTAGAACTCCCAAATTGTTTCCGTTTCTACCCCACTGCAATTAACAATCCTGCCAGACTACACAAAACCATCCAGTGGTTTTTGTCTGATGTGGAAAAAAAGTCCACAGGGACTAGGAGGTGCCACCAAATTCATGCCACGAAAAAGATCTAAACTGGTTGCACTACAAATTAGTGACTTAACCTAGCACATCATTTGTTTCAGTTCTTATTTTTGTGTAAGAATTATTTCACCAGTTAATTTTAAAATTCACTGGGGAGGAAAGGGAGTGGGAGGAAGGAAGGGAAGGCTGCTCAGATGAAGTGACTATAGTATATCTGAAGGATCATTATGATAGAAACTTTTTTTTGAAAGAGCAATTTTTATTACTCTACTTTTATTGCACAGTGATCATCATATCATCAAATAAAATTGCATAGAACATGAAGTTAGCCTATCACATTTGAGCTCTAGTTCTGGTGCTACCAATAACTGATTACAAGCCCTCTTCCAAATCCTCTCATTGTGCCTTAATTATCCTATCCTGCCTGTCTCAAATTCACACCACTGCCATGAAGCCAGATGGAATACTTTCAATGAACACAAAGCCTTAAATTTTAAGATAATGTAATCTCATTGTTGCTATATTAACCAGAGAAAATTCAGACAATAACTTTTCTCCTTAAAAAAAATATTACCTGGGGCAGGAGACATGGTTCATTCAGTGCTTAAGAGCACATACTGTTCTTCCTGAGGACCTGGATTCAGTTCCCAGCACCCAGATCAGGTAGTTTACACTGCCTGTAATCCCACCTCCAAGGGAAATATCTGACCTCTGTGGACACTTACATACATGTACACATACATACATACATACATACACAGACACATATAACTAAAATAATAAAAATAAATCTTTAAAAATTACGCAAGAATACTTTCCTGAAACTGTTATAAAGTCAGAAAAATAAACAGTGCTCAAAATGAAATTCTATATTTGGACATTCATTATAGTATTTCAACATTGGGAAGTAGATATGGAAAATTGTTTCACATGTCCAAGATGAAAGTTCCCATCACTTGGTAATTTTCATCATGCACATTTCTTTGCATATCCTCACCACTTACATATTCAGAGGAGACCACAGCCCTCAGGGGGGTGACTGATATAACTGTCTACAGTTTCCAGTCTAGTAGAGCAGTCAATCATGAATGCAACTTAAAAACTTGTGGAGCTGCCATGAATTCAGCAACAAATTTTTTTTTTAAGAACGTTGTAAATGTTGTGGGGAAATAGATTGTTTTTTAAAGTCTGGCATCAAAGAACACTGAAGGAATATTTTTTACATTTTTTAGTGGAGCCTGAGAGATGTTTCTGTGCTTAAGAGTACTGGCCACTCTTAAGGAAGTCCTGAGTTCAATTACCAGCACTTACATGGAGGCTCACAACCGTTTGATCACTAATGAGATCTGATTCCCTCTTCTGGTGTGCAAACATACATGCAGACAAAGACCCATATGCATAAAATATATAAACACATTTTTTTAAATTTTAGAGTTAATTATTTTATTTTATGTGTATGAGTGTTTCTTTGCATGTATGTATGTGATTCTGGTGCCCATGGAGGTCAGAATAAGCTGGGATTCCCTGAAACTGGAGTCATTAATGAATGGTTGTGTGAGTCATGTGAGTGCTAGGAACTGAACCTAGGTCCTCTGCAAGAGCAGTAAGTATGCCTAGCTGCTGTGAAACTGCAACCTTGCTCACGATGATATTTATTAATAACAATAAATTGTTATACTAGGCCAGTGGAGCAGTCAGACGCTGTGCAGGAGGCCAGCAAGCCTGGCAGGGCAACTGTTGGGGATTGGTGAGAGGCCAGAAGGCCTGGCTTCCATTAGCTGGTGGCCTGACCTATTGTGGGGATGAAGCTCTGGACCAAGTGTGGTCTTTATCACTCCTGAAACCACAACTCTGTTAACTAATATATTTATTAATAATTATGAACTGTTATATTAGGCTAGTGGAGCAGCCAGCGGCCTCGTGGGAGGTCGGCAGGCCTGGCTCACCTGATTTGTCTTAGCTGGAGAGTTGAAACCCTCTGAGGCCTTTTCACAATAATTAAACACACAAAGATCTTTTAATGTTTCAATGCTTAGGCCTTAGCTGAGGAGATTTTCAACTGGAACCTGTCCACCTAAGCCCAAGCAGTCATTTGGCTTGCTATTTCTTCAGAGTTCTCAGGCACATCCATCTGCTTCCCTGTCTCCTGGCAGAAAGGGAGCTTCCTCTGTGTAAAACCCAGGGTTCCTTTCTTCATGCCAGGAAGTCCCACCTTCCTATACTCTTTCTGAGGAGCTAATTATCAGCAACTTTTATTAACCAATTAGAGAGTGCTTCAGAAGAGGCAGTAACCAGATCTCTGAGCACTGAAATCAGCCTCTGAGAACCAATGTATTACACCTACCTCCAACACTGCTGAGTCATCACTAAAGCCCCATGAAGGAATATGTTTTAAAAGTTTTTGAGTTGTTTAGGAATCAAGAGAGTGTTCTGGATCTAAGAAGATGTTTTTAAAATTGTGATGCAAGTTAGTATGAAAACTGAGTTAGATATAGAACTTTAAACTCATGGAGATGGTTAGATAGTGGAACATTAAAGTCAGGAGCCAAATACATATGGACTGGACATTCGGAATGTATGCTAAGCCATATAACTCTCATAATTGTGGCCTAATTACCTCTGTTGTTTTGTATTGTATTTATTATTATAAGAGAAAGAGCCATTTGTTGGACTGAAAGGGGGAGCTGTTGTTGGGAAAAAGATCTACTTTAAACTTAAAAAAAAAAAAAGGAAGGGGATGGGTGGGTTGAGGTGGAAGAGGGTAGGAAGATGGAACTGGAGTGGGGAGTAGGGAAGGGATTGCGATTGAGATGTAACTTGAAGAAATAAAAAATAAAGAGGAAAAAAATAAAAAAATTTAAAAAGTTTGTCTATAATCCAATTAGCAATATTAAAACTACTAGCATTTTCCAAAATTACCATACAGTATATAGAATTCATGAAGTCATATCCAAAAAACTAATTGGAACATATCTTCATTATTTATTTATTATATACTAAATTATACTCACTTTTTATTTATTAGTGACTATAATCTAGTTCTGTGAATATATACTAATGCATAGGGGAAATGTAATTCTTCTGTAAATAACTATCTCTACATTGGGGGGGAAATTACTAAAAAATATCATAATATATATCTGATAGAGTTTCAAACTAGATTGCTTTGAATGGTGGCTATTACTTTTTGTACTTTATAATCTAAATATTAAGACATAACATACTAAAATGGCTTAATCCTTACAAAGAAGATTATAACAATAAGCATCTTTTGAGCTAAGAAAGCTACACCTCATTTATGTGTTCGCTGAAGGTAATGGTATTTTGGAAAATTTTTAAGTTAGCATTAGGCAAGTAAAAAGTATTTAGCATTACTGTGTAACTTTTAGAAATACCATTTCTCCCAAAATAATGTTTTCAGCATTGAGATACAAAGTTTATTGGCCACTGATTACAACCCAATGTTTTTTTCTGTTTGGCAATGAACATTTCAATATCTCAAAAACACTTTTGAGCTTTACTATTTACTTTACTATTAATAACTTCTTTCATCAACTTTAAACTAAATTTATGAATAATCGAAAAAATTTAAATAATTTGGAAGCACAGGCTAGTTTATGTTATATGATATATTTTATTGATTAGAGATTGAGAAATAATCTGCAGGGAAAGCTACTTGTGAAGAAACACAATATGCAAGGAAAGAAAACTATCTCTGGTATTTCAAATTTCAAAGAAAAAGAATATATCAACTATTTCAAAGGATATTCAATATCAATACAAATGGATACAACCTGAAATTCTGAATCTTTGAAATATTTTAAGATCATTCCAAGATGTTTTTAGTTCATCTAAGCTACAAGCTACAATTCTGAGAGCCAAATGAAAGATATCTTCAAAATATATTTTAAGGGCTGGAGAGATGGCTCAGAGGTTAAGAACACCGCCTGTTCTTCCAAAGGTCCTGAGTTCAATTCCCAGCACCGCATGGTGGCTCACAACCATCTACAAAATGAGATCTGGTGCCCTCTTCTGGAGTGAATGTATATATGCAGGCAAAATATATTTTAAATTTTAATTTAGAAAACTAAAGTTCAAAATTCACTTGAGGATGACAAGGACTCTGGTATCCTCATCCCCTAACACTTTTTCAAGCATAGCTTATCCATCCAGAAACCAAAAAATTTTGTGTTTGAAAGCAGTATAAATATTCTCAATATGACTGCAAGGTACAGTTTTCTCAAAAACGGAAGTGAAAGGCTTTTGGCTAACATAGTATTATTTTTCTCAAGGAAAAAACCTATGATAGTAGATCTCTACCTTTTAAGATGAAAAGATACTGTTTAGGAAAGTGACTTACTGGTTATCAGCCAAAACAAAAACCAGAGGATTTTTGTCAGAGCTTTTTCACTAAACAATGCTTTTTTTTTAAATTCCATTTTCTTCTTTTTTTTTAAATGTTTATTTATTACTTCAGGTTACATCTCCATCATAGTACCCTCTTTCTACCCCTTCCAGTCCTGCCCTCCCACCCTCTACCCCCATCCTTTCTAAACCACTCTTCTGGACTGTAGTGTCCCTACATATCAGACACCAGCTCCAGTTCAGCAGTCATATGAGGGCCAACAGCCTCCTCATACACTAAGGGCCTACAAGACAGCACCACTAGGGCAAAGTGCCTCATGGACAGGTAAAAAAGTCTAAGTTCCTGTCCCTTTGGTGCACTGGTTGTAGCATAGTTATGCTCTACTATATGGCTAAAATCAGATTATAAGTGAATAGATGCCAAGTGCATCTTTCCAAGCCTGGGTTAGCTCACTCAGGATAAGCATCTCTAGTTCCATCCATTTGGCTGAAAATTGCAGAATTTTGTTGTTTCAGATGGTTGAGTAGCATTCCATTGTGTAGATGTACCACAGGATTTTATCCATTCCTCAGTTGAGGGACATCTGGGTTGTTTCCAGTTTCTAGCTATTACAAATAAGGCTGCTATGAATATAGATGAGGAAACGTCCTTGTGATTCGGTGAGAAAACTTTTGGATGTATAACCAGAAGTGGTATGACTGGGTCTTGAGGTAGAGCTATTCCAATTTTTCTAAGATATCTCCAGATTGACCTCCATAGTGGTTGTACAAGTTTGCACTCCCACCAGCAATGAGGAGTGTGTTCCTTTTTCTCCACAACCTTCCCAGCATATGCTGTCATTTGAGTTTTTGATCTTAGCCATTCTGACAGGTGTGAGTTGGAATCTCAGAGTCATCTTGAGTTGCATTTCTCTGATGATTAAGGATGCTGAGCATTTCTTCAAGTGGCTCTCAGCCCTTAGGGATTCGTTCTTTGTGAATTCTCTGTTTAGCTCTGTTACCCATTTATTGATTGGATTATTTGGTTTCTTGGCATTTAGTTTCTTGAGTTCTTTGTAAATTATGGATATTAGCCCTCTGATAGATGTGGGGTTGGTGAAGATTTTTTCCCCATCTGTAGGCTGCCATTTTGTTCGAATGACAGTGTCTTTTGCCTTACAGAAGCTTTTCAGTTTCATGAGGTCCCATTTATTGATTGTTGGTCTCAGGTCCTGAGCTGTTGGTGTTCTGTTCAGGAAGTTGTCACCCGTGCCAATGAGTTTAAGGGTTTTCCCCACTTTCTCTTCTATTAGATTTAGTGTGTCAGGCCTTATGTTAAGGTCTTTGATCCACATGGACTTAAGTTTTGTGCAAGGTGATAAGTATGGGTCTAATTTCATTCTTTTATACGTCGACCTCCAGTTAGACCAGCACCATTTGTTGAAAATGCTGTCCTTTTTTTCATTGAATTGTTTTGGCGTCTTTGTCAAAAATTAAGTGGCCATAGGTGTGTGGGTTCATTTCTGGGTCTTCAATTCTATTCCATTGATCCACTGGTCTGTTTCTATACCAGTACCATGCTGTTTTTATTACTATTGCTCTGTAGTATAGCTTGAAATCTGGGATGGTGAGACCTCCAGATGTTCTTTTGTTTTTTTGTTTGTTGTTGTTGTTTTTTTTTTTTTTTTTTTTTTTTACAGGATTGATTTAGCTATTCTGGGTTTTTTGTTATTCCATATGAAGTTGAGAATTACTTTTTCAAGGTCTATAAAAATTGTGGTGGTATTTTGATAGCAATTGCAATGAATCTGTATATTGATTTTGGCAGGATGGCCATTTTTATTATGTTGATCCTACCTATCCATGAGCATGGGAGATCTTTCCATCTTCTGATGTCCTCTTCAATTTCTTTCTTCAAGGATTGAGGTTCTTGTCATACAGGTCTTTCACTTCCTTGGTTAGTTACCCCCAGGTATTTTATATCCTTTTTGGCTATTGTGAAAGTTGTTGTTTCCCTAATTTCTTTCTGAGCCCATTTATTTTTTGTATAAAGAAGGGCTTCTGATTTTTTTGAGTTAATTTTGTATTCAGTCACCTTGCTGAAGGTGTTTATCAACTGTAAGAGTTCTCTGGTGAAATTTTTGGGATTGCTTATGGATACTATTATATTGTCTGCAAATAGGGATACTTTGATTTCTTTGTTTCCAGTTTCTATCCCCTTGATCCCCTTTAGTTGTCTTATTGCTCTAGCAAGAACTTCAAGTACTATGTTGAAGAGATATGGTGACAGTGGGTATCCTTGCCTTGTCCTTGAGTTTAGAGGAAATGCTTTAAGTTTCTTTCCATTTAATTTGATGCTGGTAACTGGCTTGCTATATATTGCCTTTATTATTTCTAGGTATGGTTGTTGTATGCCCATTCTCTCCAGGACTTTTAGCATGAAGGGGTGTTGGATTTTGTCAAATGCTTTTTCAGCATCTAGCGAGATGATCATGTGGTTTTTTTTTTTCTTTCAGCTTGTTTATGTGGTAAACTACATTGATGGATTTTTGTATGTTGAACCATCCCTGCATTCTTGGGATGAAGCCTACTTGATCATGGTGTATGATATTTTGATGTGTTCTTGGATTCGGTTTTCCAGTATTTTATTAAGTATTTTTGCGTCTATGTTCATGAAGGAGATTGGTCTGAAGTTCTCTTTCTTTGTTGGGTCTTTGTGTGGTTTAGGAATCACTGTGACTGCGGTCTCATAGAATGAGTTTGGCAGTGTTCCTTCTGTTTCTATTTTGTGGAAGAGTTTGAAGAGTATTGGTATTAGCTCTTTTTTGAAGGTCAGGTAGAATTCTGTGCTGAAACCATCTGTCCCTGGCCTTTTTTTGGTTGGGAGAGTTTTAATGACTGTTTCTATTTCCTTAGGGTTTATAAGGCTGTTTAATCTGTTAACCTGATTTTGATTTAACATTGGTAGGTAGAATCTATCAAGAAAATTGTCCATTTTACTTAGGTTTCCAAATTTGGTGGAGTACACATTTTTAAAGTAGGACCTAAAAATTCTCTGGATTTCCTCAATGTCTCTTGTTGTTTCTCCCTTTCCATTTCTGATTTTGTTGATTTGGGTTTTTTTCCCTCTGCCTTTTAGTTAGTTTGGCTAAGGGTTTGTCTCTTTTGTAGATTTTCTCAAAGAACCAACTCTTGGTTCCATCGATTCTTTGTATCATTCTTTTTGTTTCTAATTTGTTGATTTCAGTCCTACATTTGATGATTTCCTGCCTTCTTCTCCTCTTTGGAGTGTTTGCTTCTTTGTTTCCAGTTCTTCCAGTTCTGCTGTTAATTTGCTCATATGAACTGTCACGATTTCCTTTTTGAAGGCACTTAGTATTATGAACTTTCCTCATAGAACTGCTTTCAATGTGTCCCATAGGATTGGGTATGTTGTCCCTTCATTGTCGTTGGATTTTATGAAGTCTTTGATTTCCTCCTTTATTTCTTCTCTGACCCAGTGGTCATTCAGTAGAGAGTTGTTCAATTACCATGAATGTGTAGGACTTCTATTATTTCTGTTTTTGTTGAAGTATAGCTTTATTCCATGGTGGTCTGATAAGATGCAAGGTCTTATTTCAACTTTCTTGTATCTGTTGAGGCTTGCTTTGTGTCCAACTATATGGTCAATTTTGGAGGAGGTTCCATGTGGTGCTGAAAAGAAGGCATATCTTTTTGTGTTTGGGTGAAACATTCTGTAGATATCGTTAGGTCCATTTGGTTCATGACTTCTGTTAGGCTCATTATTTCTCTGTTTGGTTTCTGTCTCAATGACCTGTCCATTGTTGTGAGTGGGGTGTTGGAAGTCTCCCACTACTAATGTGTGGGGATCAATGGAAGTTTTGAGCTTTAGAAGAGTTTCTTTTACAAATGTGGGTACCCTTGTTTTTGGGGCATAGATATTCAATATTGGAATGTCGTCTTGATGAATTTTTCCTTTCACAAGTATGTAATGCCCTTCCCTAACTTTTTTTGATTAACTTCAGTTGAAAGTCTATTTTATTTGATATTAGGATGGTTACTCCAGCTTGCTTCCTGGACCCATTTGCTTGGAAAACCTTTTCCCAGCCCTTTACTCTGAGGTAGCATCTATCTTTGATAGAGAGATATATTTCTTGTATGCAGCAAATATTGGGTCTTGTTTATGGATCTAATCTGTGAACCTGTGTCTTTTTACTGAGAAGTTGAATCCATTGATGTTGATGGATATTAATGACCAAAAGTTGTTATTTACTGTTATTTTGATGTAGGTGTTGGTTGTGTTTCTTTTGGTTTAGTGGCAGTGGAGTTTTTTGCTTCCTCTGTTTTCTTGAGTGTAGTTATCTTCACTGGGTTGGAATTTTCCTTCTAGGATCTTCTGTAGGGCCAGGTTTGTGGGTAGATACTGTTTAAATTTGATTTTGTCATGGAATATTTTGTTTTCTCCATCTATGTTGATAGAGAGTTTTGCTGGATATAGTAGTCTAGCCAGGCACCTATGATTTCTTATGGCTTGTAGGACGTCTGCCCATGCTTTTAAAGTTTCTGAGGAGAAATCAGGTGTAATTCTGATGGGTCTGCCATTATACTTTAGTTGACTTTTTCTTTTACAGCTTTTAATATTCATTCTTTGTTCTGTACACTGGAGTTTCCATTATTATGTGGCATGAAGAATATCTTTTCTGGTCTATTCTGTTTGGTGTTCTGTATGCCTGTTGGAATTTTATTGGCATCTCTTTCTTTAGGTTTGGGAAGTTTTCTTCTATGATTTTGTTGAAGATGTTTCCTGGACCTTGAAGTCAGAAGTCTTCTCTTTCTTCTATGCCAATAATTCTTAGGTTCTGTCTTTTCATTGAGTCCTTGATTTCTCAGATGTGTGGGGTGAGAACGTTTATAGATTTCTCATTTTCTTTGGTTGTTGTACTGATTTCTTCAATCGAATCTTCCACATCTGAGATTCTGTCTTCGATCTCTTGTATCCTATTTTTGATACTCATGTCTGTAGTTCCTGTTCTCTTCCCTTGATTTTCAACCTCCAGGATTACCTTAGTTTGTGTTTTCTTTATTACTTCCACTTCCAATTTCATGTCTTGAACAGTTTTATTTGTTTTCAACATTTCCTGCTCCAATTTGCTTGTTGCCTTGTCTCTTTCCTGTTCAAGTTGAGCCACTTTGGCTTGGAGATCACTAATGGTATTCTCCATTGCTTTCGTTTGTAAAATTGAGGAATCTTTGAATTCCTTCAGAGATTTAATTTCTTCTTGAAAGGCTTCTGTCACTTTCCAGAGTATAAATTTGTCATCATTTTCATGTTTTTCAGCTGTGGTGGAGTGGTCAGAGTTTGCTGTACTGGCTTAGCTGCATTTTGTTGGAGTCATATTTCCCTGACTTTTGTCAGATCTGTTCTTTTGCTGATCTTTAGCCATTTGGTTGTTCTTAGCTGTTTGTTCCTGGTGCCTTCTGGGCTTGGTGCTGGGTAGGAATTGTATAGCTTAGTGATCTATACTCTCAACCAGCTGTATGGGGCCTTGTGTGGAGGTTTGTTCTCAGTGTGTCTCCCAGAGCTCACCCCTTCCTGCTGTGTCCCAGTTGGGGACTCAGGTCAGAGGTTGCAGTGGGATGTGACTTTCCTGCCTGCAGATTCCTGGGATCCAACTGGTCTTCAGAGTGATGACAGTGCAGGTTGTCAGGCCACAGACTTCTGGCTGGAGCTGTAGTTTCCCTGCAACTTATGTGTTGGGACTGTGATTGTGGTCCTCCCAAACTTCTCTCAGGAGGTTCTCAGGTTCAACGTGCGACTTATAGCCAGAGGCACTGTGATCTGGCAATGAGCAATGGTCTGGGTTTGTTTCACTGCTCCTGAGCCAGAGCTCTCTGTGTTGTAGCCTGGGTATTCAGCTGAGGGGCAAGGCAGGTGCAGTCAGGAAAATCTGATGTAGAATTCACACCCTGTCCACAGTGTTTGGAATTGGGGATGCTTAGCTTCCTCTTCTCTGCTAGAATCACTGTGATTCAGTGCAGTTAGCCTGCACTTACCTGGCTTCTGGCAAAAACAATGCTTTTTTTTTAATTATTGATACATCATGGAGCACTCAGAGGACAGCAGGGGGAGGGCCGTGTACTTGATTAAGGTAAATATGAATACATTTAAAACATGGAAAGCAGTATTATATAGCAAAAAGACCAATGTATTCTGATTTGCCATTTAATAATTACATGCCTCAGACCTTATTAGGGACAATTCTAAGAAATTCTATTAGGGACCTGTTCTAAGGTCCTCTTTAGAAATACTTGACAACAGGTAATATTTTCTGCAGTTAGTTCAGTTTGGATAAAGAAGCACCTACCCAAATCCTTCCTATAAGGTAAGAAAAAGACTATTACATGAGAGAACACCCCAGCATCTTTACCTGTAATTACTTCTCTTGGCCACAGGCTTCTCAGAACTTTAAAGGTTTGATAAGTTCTTGGTTCTGGTTTTTAATCCCATATTATCAAATGAAATTTTACAGCTTTCTTTTTTAAATACCAAAGGCAAAGTCATTCTTAAAATTCAATGTGCCCAATCTTGGGGGTTAAGCAGGATTTGACCTGGTCGATATTTAGATAAGAGAAAAACTAACAAAATCTACTAATAATATCTGAATCCAGCCAAGAACAGAAAAAAGTAAGTCCCAGTGCTCCTGGCAGTGGAGTAAGAGGATGCTCAAACAACTCCTTGATGTTTTATTTTTGTGGGTTACACTCCATACAAAAGCTACAAGATTCTCACCTGTGTCAGGTTTCTTCAGAATCAGTGCTAACACTAGCATCTTACCGACTTTATATCCTCACTAGTTTTAAAGTTTTTTTATACTTTTAAAGTTCAGATTATGCTAAGTGTTATTGAAGTCTAGTTCAATCCATGTGACTACTGTTCATATGGTCAGTGCAAACTCCAGAAACTTTCCCATCTCCACATTCAGTAACAGAACTGCTGCTCTGCTCCTAAACATGTTGGTCCTGGATGACTTTCAGGGAAAAACCAAAAAAAAAAAAAAAAAATTATAAAAGGCAACTCAAGAGTCAAGAAGGCATGGGTACCAACCAAGACAGAGTCTCTCCTTTCTAAGCTCCAATTCCAAGAAAAAGAATGAGGAAGGAAATTCTTTTTAATATAAGCCAGTTATTTTACAAGACATAACAGGGACATAGAGAGTTATACGTTACATCAGAATTCTTCAATTAAAAAATGCCTCACAGGTTTGCCTACATCCTAATCTCATGGCATCTTTTCTTAATTGGGGTTTCCTTCTTTCAAATGAATTTAGTTTATGTAAAGTTGACATAAAACTGGCCACCATAGGGCTGGAGAGATGGCTCAGCGGTTAAGAGCACTGCCTAGTGCTCTTCCAAAGGTCTTGAGTTCAATTCCCAGCAACCACATGGTGGCTCACAACCATCCACAATGTGATCTGGTGCCCTCTTCTGGAATGCAGGTGTACATGCAGATAGAGCACACATGCATAAAATAAATAAAATAAATCTTTAAAAAAAAAAGAAATTAAAAAAAAAACTGGCCACCACAACCAATCACTCAAAACTCCATTTAGAGATCTTGCTATCCAAACAGTTTGGAGCCATGAATATTTTGAATTTCTGATATTTTCAGATTTCAGAGGATTTAAATATAACAAAAAATATCTTTAGATATGCCATCAATTTAAACATAAAATTCACTTATGCTTAATCTACACCTTAAATATAGGGCTAATGATAACCATTTGATAGCATCCTTACATTTTTAAAAATAAAAATAGAGTTTTTTAGGCATCTGTCTTAGTTAGGGTTTCTATTGCTGTGATGAAACACCATGACCAAAAAGCAAGCTGGGAGGAAAGGGTCTATTTGTCTTACACTCCCACATCACTGTTTATCATTGAAAGTGAGGACAGAAACTCAAACAGAGCAGAAACCTAGAGGCTGGAGCTGATTCAGAGGTCATGGAGGGGTGCTGCTTACTGGCTTTCTTCCCATGGCTTGTTCATTCTGCTTTCTTATAGAACCCAGGATCACCAGTCCAGGAATGGAAACACCCACAATGAGCTGGGTCCTCCTCCATCAATAACTAAGAAAATGCCTTACAGCTGGATCGTATGAAGGTGTTTTCTCAATTAAGATTCCCTTCTTCAGATAACTCTAGTTTGTGTGTCAAGTTGACATAAGACCAGCTAACATAGCATTCCTTGATTTGGATATTTAATAAATCCAAATACTGTTCCTAAGGGATATCTGATTTGAACCTACCACTACCTTAAAATACAAGTAAGATAACAAGATAAACTAAATGTACTCATTTAAAATTGGATGTTTATATTTCAGCCCAACCATTGTATTAATATTGTAGTGTATTAGTATCTTTTTCTCATCATTGTGGCCAAATACCTGACAAAAGCAATTTTTTAACAATTCTTTTTATTTAAGGTGTATTCCCCCCCCCAACATCTCCTTTTAGTCCAATAAAGGCTGTTTTTCTTATAACAATAAATACAACACAAAACATTAAGAAGAATTAGGCACCAATTATGAAAATTATAACATATAACATACATTCCCAATGTTCAATCCATATGTATTTGGCAACTAATAATAATATTCTATTATCTATCTAGCTCAATGAGTTTAAAGTTCTATTCCTAACTGAGTTCCATCCCAACTTGCATTACCAACATAAAAACATCTTCTTAGACCTAGAACATCCTTTTAATTCCTAAACAACTTAAAACTTAACTGTGAAACTATAACTATCCAGTCTTCAACCACATCAGAGACCTGAGAAGGATGAATATATCTGAATAAACAGGGAGTGCAGCGACAGCAGCTTCCAAAACTAAGAAATGACACTTTTTAAAAGTCCAAAGATGCTTCTAATACTCAAAGCAAATGATTAGCTGTGACCCTCAGTAAAATATAACAACAAATTAATTAAATCAAAACAAACACTAAGTTAGGTACTTCCTATGTACAATAAGAGAGTAAACATTCCCATTCCCAAAGGAATGGGGAAGCAGCAATAAAAGTTTAGGCCAAAACAATACTGAAAGCCAATAGAGCAAAGCTGTAACCTGTTACCTCTGTGTTCAGTGTTCATAGTATATAGTGGCATCATCTGAAATCCAAGAAGCTTTGGCATTGTCTTCCCTATGGTTCTGACAACTTCCACACAGGGATCCTGTTTGGGGCCAGCTAAAATTGGAAGGTGTACTATATTACTTGTCAGATGACCCTGATTCCTGGTATCTCCATTATCCTTGGATCTCTAATGCAACTCAGGTTTCACATGTACAACTTCACACACTGGCCTCCTAGTATGGAACTCAAATCTGCTGCACATTTTCTGGCTCATAACTCTTGCATTCTTAATGCATGTAAATCCAGAACCATGCAGATGACACATAATTCTGCAGCCCAGTTGAGATGTATCTGGGACCCTTTAGATGAGTAGTTCTCAACCTGTGGGTCATGAACCCTTTGACAAATCTCCACCTCCAGGAATATTTATATTACAATTCATAACAGTAGCAAAATTAGTTAGGAAGTACCAACAAAAATAATTTATACAGTTCCTCACCACAACATGAAGAACTGTATTAAAGGGTTGCAGCATTAGCAAGATTGAGAACCACTGCTTTAGACCATGACTATGGTAGCCTCTGAGTGTTTGTTTGGCTGAACCTATGAAAATAAGTTTCTCTAAGAGGTTATTTTCCAAATCCTTCTGTTCTATCTTCAATAAGGTATCCTATTTGAAGAGCAAACTCAGTCACATGCACTTACATATTTATATCTGGAGCACTAAGCAGAAAGGCCTTGACTTCAAGGTACCTTTCCTTTTCTCCTTATGTAAAGCCCAAGGTTCTTTGCAATGAATGGTATTAATCTCTTCAGTAGTCTCTGTCCCTTTGTCAACTCCTGCTTTGTTATAATGTACCTTGTTTACAACTTTTAACACACTAATGTTCTTTTCCTTACCAAACTATACAATATTCACACTTTTCTGTTTTTGGCTTTAGATTGTTGCTATATATCCAGCTAAAAGCAGTCAATAATAGCTACCACAGCCTAGATGTTATGATGTTTTGAAAGTTTCTCCACTAAGTAAGTTAGTCCATTAGTTCTGGATTCAACCTTATTCTTAATTTTCAGGAAATTGAAAGAATGTCATCAGATTCTTTGTTTAAATATAATAAACATGGTCTATACCCAAATTTATGATAGGAACCTTGTTCCCTTCTATGATTTCATGAGCACAGACTTAACTATCTACATTTCAAGTAACACTCTGGTTTTACAGATTTCCATCAGATGTTCCACTAAGCCATCCTTATCCTTATAGTAGTCTGGGACTTGTCTGGCTCACAGGCCTAAACCTGCTCAACATTCTTCCCACAAATTAATTGCAAAAGCCTATGTGCCCCATCATCAGCTATGACCATAACAACAACCCCATTTATCAGTACCAACTTTCTGTATTAGTTATTGTACTCACTGCGGTGACCAGACACATTATAGAAGCAACTTGGTGGAGGAAAGATTTATTTAGGCAGATGGTTCCAATCTGTCACAATGAGGAAGGTAATGCAAAGCTCATGTCAGTGGCAACATGAGGAAGAGGTTCCTGACATTTTGGCAGACCAGGAAGCAGAATATTAAATCAGAGAAATAGGACTGTAACCCCTCAAGAGCTGCCTCCAAGAGCCTCCTTATACCATCCACGCTTTACCTCTTTAAGGTTCAACAACCTTCTAGAACAGCACTACCAGTTCTGAGTCAGATTTAAACCATAACTGTCAAATTTAATTTGGAATTTTTTTTAATGTTGTGTCATTGGGTTGCATTCCCACATAAAATTGCTTAAATATTATTTCATTATACTTTTAGTAATAGTAATTTCCATGGCATACAGACAGTACTGTATCCAATATTTTCAGAATCCTTTGAAAAATGGAAATTTGATAAAAAAATTTACAAACAAAACCAATCACCCAAACCCTCAAAGTCCTTCTACATATGAGAACCTGGCACTTCTAATTTCCAACTTCGTTTCATTCATGTCTATTTTCCACACACACTGCTTTTACATGACATCTGACCCACAGCTTCCCGTTTGATTTAGGGTATGTTTATATTTAGGCCTGGATGATGCTTCATTTTATCTTTTATAGATATTTCTTATGCTTTAATGGTTTAGCTTCTGTGTCACTCCTAAGACTGACTTTTACTGACCATGCTATATCTGAGTACTTTTGTTTATTGTCTTTGACATGGTTTTTAGTCTTAGAGTATCTATAGCAAAATATGTAATCAAGAGTTAACTTAGAAGCAACAGAAATCTATTCCTCGTATTTATGGAGTCTGAGAAGTGACATCAAAGCATCAGCATTTGGGATGTGCTGTGGGCCCTGCTGCACTGATGTATCATTCTCAATGTATGAGAATTCTTATGTACACATAGTCACATAGCAAACCCTTCAGTCTCTTTTGTAAAGGAAGTAGCTTTATTCATGAGGGCTCTTCCCACAATAATTACTATTATTATTATGAATTACATACAGAAATATGTCCTTCCTTTTTAAAACTTATTTACCTTTACTTTATGTACATTGATGTTTTGCCTACATGTATATCTATGTGAAAATGTCAGATCTTGGAGTTATAGACAGTTGTGAGCTGCCATATGGGTGCTGGGATTTAAATTCTGGTCCTCTGGAAGAGCAGACCACTAGTGCTCCCAACTGCTGAGTCATCTCTCCAGCCCAATGTTCTTCTTATTATTAACATCACCTTGTTGATAAATTTTTGGCATATACATTCTGGGGAAGTGGTGGGTAAAAATACACAGATTATATTACAATATATATTTTTCTTTAGACAATTCATATTAATGAATATTAATAATACATACATATTTCTTCCATTGTTTATCCCTTGTCTTTCCCTCTTAGATTATAAATTCCACTTCTAAGGCTGCATGGACATTTTAGTGTCTAGCACAAAATAAATACCAATAAATATTTGAACACCAGTGACTACAAGTTAAAATCAGCTAGTTATAAGTTTGAAAATCAGTTCTATGATTTTTATTTTTAACTTGGGTGACCAAAGGTCTCCTTTATACCATACATTTCTCAAATGTGAGGTGATATATGATCAAAACATAAATTACAAAACTACGACTCCACTGTACCTTCCCTGCCCCACTGGAGGTGAAAAGGCCTCATTCCCCAGGAGCATCCATCTCCATCCTTTGTACCCTGAAACACAGCAAACCTCAGGTCTCCTGAACCCCAACACCTAGGATAGATCTACCCTGCCTTCCCCCACCAACACCCCACCCTGCCCAATGCCCTGGGACATTCCAAGCTTATTTGAGCTGGGGGCAGTCTCTCCAAACGACATCTTCCAGACCTGCACCCCCACCCCATGATTCGCTGATCTTCACCCTCAGGACTACCCTTTCCCCGCCTCTACCTCCCCTGTGCCAACCACCACTGTGGGACAGAGCCAGATCACCTGAGCTGAGACCTGCACCCCCAAGCTCCACTGTATCTTCCCTGCTGTGCCAGAGGTGACAAGGCCTCACTCCCCAGGGGCATCCAGCTCCATCCTTTGGACACTGTACTACCTTGGGTCTCCCTGAACCCCAGCACCTAGAGTAGATCTTTCCTTCCCTCCACCATCAACATCCCACCCTGCCCAATGCCCTGGGACCCTCCAAGCTGCTCTGAGGTGGGGGTCGGTCTCTCCAAATGACATCTTCCAGACCTGCACCTCCCTCAATTTGCTGACCTTCACTCTCAGGACTACATAGGAATATATAGGACTAAATAGGACTACCCAGGACTACAGAGGACTACAAACCTGGGCAGAGTTACAGATCAACAAGATTATAAGCCCTCCAAACCAAAGCTCCTTCCTTGCCACCAAGTTCAGAAGTCTCTAGGAACAAACATTTAAGGGACACCAGATGGCAAAAGGCCAGCGAAAGAACAGAAATGACAAAAGTCAGGGAAATATGACTCCAAAAAGTCAGCCATACTAATGCAGCAAACCCTGACCATCCCACCATAGCTGAAACACAAGAAGATGATGAGAAATCTACACTTATTAAAATGATAGAAGCCTTAAAAGAAGAAAATAAATCTCTTAAAGAATTTAAAGCCACCGCAATCCTACAGATGAAAGCAATGGAGAATTCCTTTAAAGGCTTCCAAGTTAACTCAGTCAAACAAGAATGGGAAATAGACAAAGCTACAAAAGAATTGCAGGCAAAGACATCCAAATTGGAACAGGAAATGTATAAAACAGTTCAAGACCTGAAAGTGGAAGTGGAAACACTAAAGAAAACACAAGCAGAGACAATCCTGGAGGTGAAAAACCAAGGAAAGAGAACAGGAACTACAGACATGAGTATCACCAATAAGATACAAGAGATGGAAGACCAAAATTCAGGCATGGAAGACTCAAGTGAAGAAATCATTACAACAACCAAAGAAAATGAGAAATCTAAAAAAGTCCTCACTCACAATATCCAAGAAATCAAGGATTCAATGAAACGACAGAACCTAAGAATTATAGGCATAGATGAAAGAGATGACTCCAGACTCCAAGGATCAGGAAACATTTTCAACAAAACCTTAGAAGAAAACTTTCCAAACCTAAAGAAAGAGATGCCAGTAAAAATCCAAGAGGCATACAGAACTCCAAACAGATTGGATAAGAAAAGAAATTCCTCCAGCCACATAATAGTTGAAACTCCAAATATACAGAACAAAGAAAGAATATTAAAAGCTGTAAGAGAAAAAGGCCATGTAACATATAATGACAGACCCATCAGAATTACACCCGACTTTTCCTCAGAAACTTTAAAAGCAAGAAGGGCAGGGTTAGATGTCCTACAAGTCCTAAGAGATCATAGGTGGCAGCCCAGATTACTGTGCCCAGCAAAACTTTCAATTACAATAGGTAGAAGAAACAAGACAAAAACCAAGTTCAAACAATATCTACATACAAATCTAGCTCTACAGAAGATCCTAGAAGGAAAATTCCAACTGAGAGAAGATACCTACAGCCAAGAAAACACAGGAAACAAATAACTCTACTGCAGCTAAACCAGAAGAAACACAAAAATGTACTACCACCACCTACATCAAAACAGAAGGAAATAACAAACTAGGGTCATTAATATCTCTCAACATCAATGGACTAAACTCACCAATAAAAAGATATGGGCTTACAGAATGGATTTGTAAACAAGACCCATCATTTTACTGCATACAAGAAATGCAACTCACCTGCAAAAATAGACTTTACCTCAGAGTAAAGGGTTGGGAAAAGGTTTTCCAAGTAAATGGTCCCAGGAAGCAAGCTGAAATAGCCATCCTAATATCCAATAAAATAGACTTTCAACTGACATTAATCAAAAAAGACAGGGAAGGACACTACATATTTGTCAAAGGAAAAATCCATCAAGATAACATCTCAATACTGAGTATCTATGCCCCAAATACAAGGGCACCCACATTTGTAAAAGAGACACTACTACTAAAGCTTAAACTACACATTGATCCACACACATTAATAGTGGGAGACTTCAATGCCCCACTCACACAAGAGAACAGGTCATCAAGACAGAAGCCAAACAGAGAAATAATGAGACTAACAGAGGTCATGAATCAAATGGACCTAACAGATATCTACAGAACATTTCACCCAAACTCAAAAGAATATACCTTCTTCTCAGCACCTCATGAAACCTTCTCCAAAATTGAACATATACTTGGTCACAAAGCAAGACTCAACAGATAGAAAAAAATTGATATAACCACTTGTATTTTATCAGACCATCATGGATTAAAGCTGGAATTCAACAACAACAGAAATAACAGAAATTCTACACATTCATGGAAATTGAACAACTCTCTACTTAATGATTGTTGGGTCAGGGAAGAAATAAAGAAGGAAATCAAAGACTTTCTAAAACTCAATGAAAATGAAGGCACAACATACCCAAACCTATGGGACACAATGAAAGCAGTGCTAAGAGGAAAGTTCATAGGACTAAGTGCCTTCAAAAAGAATATTGTGACAACTCATATTAGCAACTTAACAGCTGAACTGAAAGAGCTAGGAAAAAAAAAAAGAAGCAAACACTTCCAAGAGGAGCAAATGTCAGGAAATCATCAACTTAGGGCTGAAATCAACAAATTATAAACAAAAAGAACAATACAAAGAATCAACAAAACTAAGAGTTGGTTCTTTGAGAAAATCAACAAAAGAGACAAACCCTTAGCCAAACTAACTGAAAGGCAGAGGGGAAAAAAAAAACCCAAATCAACAAAGTCAGAAATGAAAAGGGAGAAATAACAACAGACATTGAAGCTTTAGGTCTTCCTTCAAAAATCTATACTCCACAAAATTTGAAAACCTAAGCAAAATGGACATTTTCTTGATAGATTCCACCTACTATAGTTAAATCAAGATCAGGTTAACAGATTAAACAGTCCTATTATCCCTAAGGAAATAGAAGCAGTCATTAAAAGTCTCCCAACTAAAAAAAATTCCAGGGCCAGATGGTTTCAGCACAGAATTCTACCTGACCTTCAAAGAAGAGCTAATACCAATATTTTTCAAACTCTTCAACAAAAGAGAAACAGAAGGAACACTGCCAAACTCATTCTATGAGGCCACAGTCACCCTGATACCTAAACTACACAAAGACCCAACACTGAAAGAGAATTTCAAATCAATTTCCCTTATGAACATAGATGCTAACATACTCAATAAAATACTTGCAAACCAAATCCAAAAACACATCAAAAGTATCATACACCACGATCAAGTAGACTTCATCCCAGTAATGCAGGGGTAGTTCAACATACAAAAATCCATTAATGTAATCGACC
The DNA here is from genome assembly GCA_907164525.1 of Lophiomys imhausi. Classification (NCBI taxonomy): domain Eukaryota; kingdom Metazoa; phylum Chordata; class Mammalia; order Rodentia; family Muridae; genus Lophiomys; species Lophiomys imhausi. The sequence goes on along the minus strand of CAJQZJ010037497.1, from coordinate 757,322 downwards.
ATATAAACAAGCTGAAAGAAAAAAGCCACATGATAATCTCATTGGATGCTGAAAAAGCATTTAACAAAATCCAACAACCCTTCATGTTGAAAGTCTTGGAGAGAATTGGCATGCAAGGACCACACCTACAAATAATAAAGGGCTAGGACAAACCGGTAGCCAACATCAAATTAAATGAGGAGAAACTTAAAGCATTTCCCTTAAAATCAGGGACAAGGCAAGGATGCCCACTCTTCCCATACCTCTCCAACATAGTACTTGAAGTTCTAGCCAGAGCAATAAGAAAACTAAAGTAGATTAAGGGGATACAAATCAGAAAGGACAAAGTCAAATTATTCCTATTCATAGACGATATGATAGTATATGTAAGTGATCCCTAAAATTCCATGAGAGAACTCCTACAGCTGAGAGACACTTTCAGCAAGGTGGTTGGATACAAAATTAACTCAAAAAAAAATCAGTAGCCCTTTTTTACACAAAATATAAATGGGGCAAGAAAGAAATTAGAGAAATAACACCCTTCACAGTAGCTACAAAAAAAATATAAAATAGCTGGGGGTAACTCTAACTAAGCAAGTGAAAGACCTGTACAACAAGAACTTCATGTCCTTGAAGAAGCTATCAGAAGATGGAAAGATATTCCACGTTCACGGGTAGGTAGGATCAACATAATAAAAATGGCCATCCTACTAAAAGCAATATACAGATTCAATGCAATTTCCATCAAAATACCAACACAATTCTTTACAGACCTTGAAAGAATAACACTCAACTTCATATGGAAAAACAAAAAACCCAGAATAGCTAAATCAATCCTATACAATAAAACAACATCTAAAGGTATCACCATCCCTGATTTCAAGCTATGCTTCAGAGCAATAATAATAAAAACAGCATTGTACACAAGTAAAGAAACAGACATAAAACTGGACACACTAAATCTAATAGAAGAGAAAGTGGAAAAAGCCCTGAACTCATTGGCACAGGTGAAAACTTCCTGAACAGAACACCAATAGCTCAAACTCTAAGACCAACAATCAATAAATGGGACCTCATGAAAATGAGAAGCTTCTATAAGGCAAACGACACTGTCATTAGAACAAAACAGCAGCCTACAGATTGGGAAAAGATCTTCACCAGCCCCACATCTGACAGAGGGCTAATATCCAAAATTTACAAAGAATTCAAGAAATTAAACACTAACAAACCAAGTAATTTAATCAAACAATGCAGTATGGAGCTAAACTGAGAATTCACAAAAGAGGAATCTAAAATGTCCAAGAGACAATTGAAGAAATGCTTAACAACTTTAATTATCAGAAAAATGCAACTCAAGACAACTCTGAGATTCCATCTCACTCCTGTCAGAATGGCTAAGATGAAAAACTCAAAAGACAGCATGTACTGGAGAGGTTGCAGAAAAAGGGGAACACTCCCACATTGGTGGTGTGAGTACAAACTTGTACAATCAATATGGAAATCAGTCTGGTGATGTCTTAGAAATCTTAGAATAGCTCTACCTCAAGACCCAGCCATACCACTCCTGGGCATATATCCAAAAGATTTCTCACCAAATCACAAGGAGATTTCCTCAACTATGTTTATAGCAGCTTTATTTGTAATAACCAGAAACCGGAAACAACCCAGATGTCCTTTAACCTAAGAATGGATTAAACAAACAAACAAACCTGCGGTATATTTACACAATGGAGTACTACTCCACTATCAGAAACAAGGAAATAATGCAATTTGCAACCAAATGGATGGAACTAGAAAAGCTCATCGTGAGTGAGCTATCTCAGACTCAGGAAGATACACATGGCACATATTCACTTATGACTGGAATTTAGCCATATAGTACAGGATAACCATCCTACAATCAATAGACCCAAAAGAACAGGAACATGGACTTGGTTACCTGTTAGTGGGACACTCCACCCTAGTAGACTGCTATGTATGTCCACTGTGCAAGAGGAAGCTCTTAGACATCATGAGACTAATGAACTGAGAGAGGCTGATACATGGAGTCACCCCAACCGGAGGGATGGGATGGGTAGGAGAGGGGTAGAGGGTGGGAGGATGGGAACGGGAGGGTGTGGATAATGGTGACATAACTTGAAGTAGTTAAATTAATTAATTAATGGTTAAAAAATTATAAAGCTACTATGAATTTATATGAAGTAATATACTCAAAATGTTTAGCAGACATCTGAGGCAAGATGGTGCTTTAGGAGCTGTCTCTGCTTCTATGAGTTAGAAGACTTGGGGGTGCAGGGCCTTTGTTCCAAAGAGAGAATGTAAGGAACAGCATGAAGTATCTCAAAAGAGAGAGTTGGCATGGGGGGGTGTCTTGGAGGAGAGCAGGGAGTGGGGTTGTGATTAGGATGTAAAATAAACAAATAAATCAATTAATGAAAAACAAGAATCTCAAAAGGAATGGCAGGACCAAATCACAGCATGGAAAACTGAAAAATTACATAGCTAAAAACAGAAGACAGGAGCTTGGGAAAAAGTTCCAGTTATGGCACCCTGTAGACAAAGAGCTAAAGCCATAGCTGGTTTCACTACTGCTGGGAGTCAAGTCCTCGGGGAAAGGCTTCCTCACTTAGATGACTGAAAGTAAAATTAGAAGGGAAACTCACAACAGACATGCAAATCAAAGACAGAAAAATATAAAACATGAAAAAGAAAAGCAAAAAAAAAACCTCTTCCAAAAGATCCTAATTCTCCAATAATAATTCTAAAATACAAAATGAATAAAACAAATGACAAGAAATTTATATAATTGTAAAAACTGTGACTTAAAAGAAGATTCAAACAAGATGATCAATAAAATAAGGAAGAAAGTTAAAAACTTGCATAAGAAAGTCAACAAACATGGATAAAAACCTCAACATGATTTAGAAATTCTGCAAGGAAATTGAGATTAGGGTCTAGCATGCAGGAAGAAAGACTCAATAATTCAAATTAAAAAAAAAAAAAACAGTAGAAAGGACCAAAGCATACTGATTGAGAAATAGTAAATTAAAAGTAAAATAAAGGATCCAAGATGGCGGCGGCCCGCAGGGATGCATTTTGAACGTGGGGAAAAGAGCCATAAAAAGCACAGAGTTATTGAACACTGTGCAAAAACCCGAGGGGCTAGACCCTCCGGGAACACACACAGCTCCCAAGGGACTGTTAAAAGTCCCAGGGCAAGGCTCTCCCCCCATCTCTCCCAGAAACGGAAGCCGCTAAATCTAGGACTCGGGAACTCCCATTTGGAGAGGCGCCTAGTAAAATCTACTCTAGTACACAGCAGGCAGAATCAGATCCCACACGGGGATCACTCACCAGCCTACTAGGCTCCCCACACCTCAGGAGGACCTTATAGCTATTTAGGAAACTTTTCCGGGCTAGCTGAAGTCTTAGCAAGGCAGAAACAAGGCACACGGCTGGAGGTCCGCAACTGTGTGCGCCCGCAGCTAAGGAGCCAGGCTGAAGACCAAACAGGGGGGCAGGGGAGAGATGCGCGCCCCCAGCTAAGGAACCGGGCAGAAGCCCACACAGGGGGGCAGGACTGAGGCACCGCCCGCAGCTAAGGAGCCAGCCAGGCAGAAGACCGCACAGGGGGGGCAAAGCAGAGGCGCGTGCCCATGCGGAGGAGCTGGGCGGGAAGCCCGCACAGTGAAGTGGCAGAGCTGGGAGCGCACAGAGGCACACAGAGGCAGAGCTAGCAGCGGAGATGCACAGAGGCTGAGGGATCCAAAACGTGGAAGCCAGAAGCCCAGGGACCATAGCTGTATTCTGGAAAACCCAGACATTATTAGGCATGAAGCCGGGCCCTCTCAGTCTCCTTGGGGAAAACCTGAGTCCACAGAATCCGTGCCTGGGCAAACAGGTCCATACCATCAGAACCACTACAGGCTGATCACTCAGTGTGCAACATAGAGAAGTCTAACTTGGGAGCAGTGAAACAATCCAGGGCCATTCCTCATTACCTGGGAATAGGCTGAACCAGCTCACAGTGCTTCAGGCTTTTAGAAAAACAGTGACCCTGAGATACCCCTGTAAGCAATGATAGATAGCCAAGCAATTCGACTGCTACACCAAAGCATCCCCTGTGGATCCAAGCCCAGAAGACGATGAGAGCAGACAGCTAAACATATCCATATGGCCAAAGGTCCAAGAAAAAACAGAAATCAAGGAAATATTACTCCAACAATGCAGAACTATCCTAGCTCATCCAATTCGGATGACCTCACAACAGCAGAAACACATGAAAACGATGACTATTCTACATTAGGGAAAGTGATAGAGTCCCTTCAAAAAGAACTTAAATCTATGAAGGAATTCAAAGAAGTCACAATTTTACAAGTCAAAACAACGAATAACAGCATTAAAGAGCTCAAAGCCAAGGTGTTTCAGCTTGAATAGGAAAAAGACAGAGCAATTAAAGATTTCCAGGCAAAAACAAGTAAACTGGAGAAGGAAATGTACAAAACGAACAATACCATTCAAGACATGAAAATAGAAATAGAAACAATAAAGAAAACACAGTCAGAGTTAAAAGAGGAAGTGGAGAATCAAGGGAAGAGAACCGGAACTACGGATGTGAGTATCAAAAATAGGATGAGAGATGGAAGACAGGATCTCAGGCATGGAAGATTCGATGGAAGAAATCAGTACAACATCCAAAGAAAAAGAGAAGGCTAAAAAAAATCTCTAACCCACAACATCCAAGAAATCAAGGACTCAATGAAAAGATGGAACCTAAGAATTATAGGCATAGAGGAAAGAGAAGACTCCCGACTCCAAGGTCCAGGAAATATCTTCAACAAAATCATAGAAGAAAACTTCCCAAACCTGAAAAAAGAGATCCCAATAAAAATCCAAGAGGCTTACAGAACACCGAACAGATTAGATCAGAAAAGAAAATCCTCTCGCCACATAATAACTGAAACACCAAATGTACGGAACAAAGAAAGAGTATTAAAAGCTGTAAGAGAAAAAGGTGAAGTCACATACAATGGCAGACCCATCAGAATTACACCTGACTTCTCCTCAGAAACTTTAAAAGCTAGAAGGGCCTGGACAGATATCCTACAACTCCTGAGAGAACATAGGTGCCCAGCCAGAATACTATACCCAGCAAAACTCTCTATCAACATAGATGGAGAAAACAAGATATTCCATGACAAAATCAAATTTAAACAATATCTACCCACAAATCTAGCCCTACAGAAAATCCTAGAAGGAAAATTCCAACCCAGAGAAGAAAAATACACACAAGAAAACAGAGGGAATAGAAAACCCCACAGCAACTAAACCAAAAGAGGCACAGGACGATCACCTATACCAAACTAATGGGAAATAACAACCCCAGGTCACTAATATCCATCAACATCAATGGACTCAACTCCACAATAAAAAGACAGAGGCTTATAGATTGGATCCATAAAATCAAATACTTCTTAAAAACCAATGAAAATGAAGACACAACATACCCAAACCTATGGGACACAATGAAAGCTCTGCTACAAGGAAAGTTCATAGCACTAAGTGCCTTCAAAAAGAAAATTGTGACAGCTCATATTAGCGAATTAACAACTAAACTGGGTGAATTGGAAAAAAAAAAGAAGCAAACACTCCCAAGAGGAGCAGAAGGCAGGATATCATCAAACATAAGGCTGAAATCAACAACTTAGAAACAAAAATAACTATTCAAAGAATCAATGAAACCGAGAGTTGGTTCTTTGAGAAAATCAACAAAATAGAGAGACCCCTAGCCAAATTAACTAAAAGGTAAATGGAAAGAACCCAAATCAACAAAATCAGAAATGAAAAGGGAGAAATAACAACAGACATTGAGGAGATCAAGAGAATATTTGGATCCTACTTTAAAAATCTATATTCTACCAAATTTGAAAACCTAAGCAAAATGGACAATTTCCTCGATAGATTCCACCTACCAAAACTAAATCAACATCAGATTAACAGATTAAACAGCTCAATAACCCCTAAGGAAAAAGAAACAGTCATTAAAAATCTCCCAACCAAAAAAAGCCCAGGGCCAGAAGACTTTAGCACGGAATTCTACCGAACATTCAAAGAGGAGCTAACACCAATACTCTTAAAACTCTTCCACCAAATAGAATCAAAAAGAACACTGCCAAACACATTCTATGAGGCCACAGTCACCCTGATTCATAAACCACACAAAGACCCAACAAAGAAAGAGAACTTCAGACCAATCTCCCTCATGAACATAGATGCAAAAATACTTAATAAAATACTAGCAAACCAAATTCAAGAACACATCAAAAGTATCATACACCATGATCAAGTAGGCTACATCCCAGGAATGCAGGGATAGTTCAACATACGAAAGTCTATCAACGTCATTCACCATATAAACAAGATGCAAGAAAAAAAAAACATGATAATCTCGCTAGATGCAGAAAAAGCATTTGACAACATCCAACACCCCTTCATGCTAAAAGTTCTGGAGAGAACAGGCATAAAAGGACTGTACTTATAAATAATAAAGGCAATATACAGCAAGCCAGTGGCTAGCACCAAGTTAAATGGAGAGAAACTTGAAGCATTTCCTCTAAACTCAGGGACAAGACAAGGATGCCCACTTTCACCATATCTCTTCAATATAGTACTTGAAGTTCTTGCTAGAGCAATAAGACAACAAAAAGAGATCAAGGGGATACAAATTGGAAATGAAGAAGTCAAAATATCCCTATTTGCAGATGATATGATAGTATACATAAGCGACCCCAAAAATTCCATCAGAGAACTCTTACAGCTGATAAACAACTTCAGCAAGGTGGCTGGATACAAAATTAACTCAAAACAATCAGAAGCCAGCCGGGCAGTGGTGGCGCACGCCTTTAATCCCAGCACTTGGGAGGCAGAGGCAGGCGGATCTTTGCGAGTTCGAGGCCAGCCTGGTCTACAAAGTGAGTCCAGGACAGCCAGAGCTACACAGAGAAACCCTGTCTCGAAAAAACAAAAAAAAAAATCAGAAGCCTTTCTATATACAAAAAACAAATGTACTGAGAAAGAAATAAGGGAAACAACCCCTTTCACAATAGCCACAAACAATATAAAATACCTGGGGGTAACTCTAACCAAGCAAGTAAAGGACCTATACAACAAGAACTTCAAGCCCCTGAAGAAAGAAATGGAAGAGGCCTTTAGAAGATGGAAAGATCTCCCATGCTCATGGATAGGTAGGATCAACATAACAAAAATGGCTATCCTACAAAAAGCAATATATAGATACAATGCAATTCCTATCAAAATACCAACACAATTCTTTATAGACCTGGAAAGAGCTATTCTCAATTTCATATGGAACAACAAAAAGCCCAGAAGAGCTAAATCAATCCTGTACAATAAAAAAGCATCTGGAGGTATCACCATCCAAGATTTCAAGCTGTACTACAGAGCAATAATAGTAAAAACAGCATGGTATTGGTATAGAAACAGACCAGTAGATTAATGGAATCGAATTGAAGACCTAAAAATGGACCAACACACCTAGGGCCAACTAATCTTTGACAAAGAAGCCAAAACGGCACAATGGAAGAAGGACAGCATCTTCAACAAATGGTGCTGGTCCAACTGGATGTCCACTTGTAAAAGAATGAAATTAGACCCATACTTATCACCTTGTACAAAACTCAAGTCCAAGTGGATCAAAGACCTTAACATAAGGCCGGTCACACTAAATCTATTAGAAGAAAAAGTGGGAGAAACCCTTGAACTCATTGGCACATGTGACAACTTCCTGAACAGAACAACAACAGCTCAGGACCTGAGACCAACAATCAATAAATGGGACCTCATGAAACTGAAAAGCTTCTGTAAGGCAAAAGACACTGTCATTCAAACAAAACGGCAACCAACAGACTGGGAGAAAATCTTCACCAACCCCACATCTGACAGAGGGCTAATATCCAAAATCTACAAAGAACTCAAGAAACTAAATGCCAGGAAACCAAATAATCCAATCAAAAAATGGGGGACGGAGCTAAATAGAGAATTCACAAAGGAGGAATCCCTAATGGCCGAGAGACACCTGAAGAAATGTTCAACATCCTTAATCATCAGAGAAATGCAACTCAAGAGGACTCTGAGATTCCATCTCACACCTGTCAGAATGGCTAAGATAAAGAGCTCAAATGACAGCACATGCTGGCGAGGGTGTGGAGAAAGGGCAATGCTACTCCATTGCTGGTGGGAGTGCAGGCTTGTGCAACCACTATGGAGGTCTGTCTGGCGATATCTTAGAAATCTTTGGAATAACTTTGCCTCAGGACCCAGCGAAACCACTTCTGGGTATACACCCAAAGGACCCCTCACGGAGACATAGGGAAGTCTCCTCATCTATTCATAGCAGCCTTATTTGTAATAGCTAGAAATTGGAAACAACCCAGATGTCCCTCAACTGAAGAATGGATTAAAAAACTGTGGTACATCTATACAATGGAGTATTACTCAGCTATCAGAAACAATGAAATTATGCAATTTGCAACCAAATGGATGGAACTAGAGAAGCTCATCCTGAGTGAGCTAACCCAGACTCAGAAGGATGCATATGGCATCTATTCACTTATAGAAAGATTTTAGCTATAGAGTACAGGATATCTGTACTACAACCAACACACCAAAAGGAACATGGACATAGACTTTTTTTTCTTTTTCCTTTTCCTTTCTTTTTTTTGTTGTTGTTCTTTGTTTTTGTGGGTTTGTGTATTTGTTGGACTTTTTTTAGTTTCCCCCCCTAGCAAGGAGACACCTTTCACTGGCAGTACTGCCTCGTAGGCCCCCAGTGTATGAAGAGGCTCTTGGCCCTCATATGACTCCCGAACTGTGGCGAGGGACTGTTATGTAGGGACACTCCACCCCAGAGGAATAAGAGGGAAGGATTAGGGGGTAGAGGATGGGAGGGTGGGGCTGGGAAGTGGGGAAAGAGAACAATATGATGCAGATGTAACCTGAAGCAACAAACAAATAAATATATTAATTAAAAAAAGCAGGTAACAATTTTAAAACACTGTAAATAAAATAAAGGTTACAGCCGTTCAGCCTGGTTTTGTAAACCTCTAAGAGTCGAAAACCTTAGAGCTAAGGTAAAATACATGAAATGTGTGGTGTTAGCCCATGCCTTTAACTTCAGCAGAGATGGGAGGAGCACTATAGAGTTAGTTGTCTTATAAATTCTAGAGTTACATGGAACAGGGTGGTGAGGGTGCACACCCTTAATCCCATATTTCAAGAAGAGTCCACCCTTAATCCCAACACACTAGAGACAGAAACAGGCAGATCTCAGAGCTCAAGGTCAGCCTGATACAAAACAAACTCTAAATAGAGAAAAACTTCGATCCAGGAATGGTGGAGCACATCTTTAATCCCTTCAGATGGGAACCACAGGTCTTTGATCCCAATAATTAGAATGCAGAGACAGACACACAGGATTTGGAAGGACTTAAGTTTAAAAGCTACTTACAAAAGGGCTACTCAATACAAACAAATTGTCCTTTGAGATCTCAAAATATATACACTAAGGCTTGTTCAGCTCCAAAATAACAAAATAATTTCTTCCTTAATCCAGATTGAAAGATAATACTTTATACATTGTCAAAAACCAAATTTGCTTCAGGAGAAATATTACCTGACCCCCCCCCCCAAAAAAAGTGTAATTGTCCCAGAGTTAGGATTAGGGAAGGGCTCTGTTCTTATCTTTCCAGGAGATTTAAAGCATCCATCCAGGGACAACTGGGCAACAGAAACCTCAACAGAAAACAGAATCAGACACCAAAGAAGATGAGTGGCCCAGATGATTCAGCCTTGCAGACGCCCTCAACAGCTGTTTCCATCAAAAGTCTACAACCACAACAACTCAAAATTGCTAAGATGGATCAGCTCCACACACTGCCCCAGCCAGAACTTCAGTAAAGCCTGGAAGATCAGCTTCTGTCTACAAACTTCTTAGGACATCTAAACAGCAGAGCACAAAAGGACTGAACATAAAAGGATTGTACTAACATTTTTAACCATTTTTCCATTCTGATTCGGGCCCCAAACAGGTTTACAACGACCCAAATCAGCAGGAAGTCATTTTAAGGGAACGATGTCCCATGCCAAGAGGGTGGGGAGGGTGTTTCTCCCCCTCCCTTTTTTGGTTATTTGATGGATAACAGAAAACTTTGTTATTTAGGGGAAGAGACTACAAGCTGTTAAATGGTCTTGTTAAATGGGTTTTGGAGGTTAGACCCAGGGACTTCCTTCTTTTTCTTTTCTGTATCCTTCTTTCTCTCCTATGTAGGAGTGCACAGACTTGAGAAAAATGGGACATAGACATAGTATGGGAAGGACCAAGAAGAAGGGACAGATTATTGAATATGCCCTTATACCTTTGTATATTGATACAAAATTAGTATTATATTTGGCTAAAGTGGTATTGACCATTGTATATTGTGCAAAATTAAGATTGTATTGGACTACATCGGTATTGATCTTTGTATATTGATACAAAGTAAGATTATAGTTGGTCACAATGGTATTGACCCTTGTATATTGACGTAATATTAAGATTGTATTGGGCTACATAGGCATTGATCTTTGTATATTGATACAAAATGAAGAGTATATTTGGCCACATTGGAATTGATCTTTGTATATTTATACAAAATTAAAGGTAAGGCTTCTTAAAGGTATTGTACCTAGTGATACTTAAAAATGAAATATGAATCTCTGGCCTCTTGATACAAACCGTTTAGGATAGTTAAGAAATACAAACTCCTAGTCATGCAACCATGTCATTTTGTTAGCTACTATGACAGTCTATCACAGATATTCTCTAAGCTACTCAGAAATCAAGTTGTTAAGAGTCAAGCAACATTTGCTTATCTAAATACAAGCGATAGATAGGGCATCTTCAAAAACCACAAGCGATCTGCAGAATATGGCATTCAAAGATGTTTTCTTAAATTAAGATTTTTTGATATCGAGACATATCAGCTCCTGACAGTACCCCCTATTCTACTCCAAGTAGAAGATGAGCATCGAAGAATCTCCAGTGTGAGATGGTTGAATTAGTGGCAAGCCTATCTCTTGGCATGAAAAACCCCTTGCTTCAACTGCAGACAGACTGCTGTCCAAAAAGGACAAAACTTGGTAGCAGGGAAGTCGACATCCTAGCTCTGCCAAGACAGGGTAAGTAAGTCCTTCATAATTCCTGCTTTACAATCAATGTCTGTCAGAGAAACAGGACCAAAAGGCTGAAGATTGATGTTGTAACGTATGGAGAGAAAACAGGAACTGTCTAGGCAACCACTGATATGTCATTTCTTAGTTTTGGAAGATATAGGCCCTGCACTTCCTACATAATCAGATATATTTATCCCTCTCAGGTCTCTGAGGTGGTTGACGAATAGATAGCTAGAGTCTCATAGTTAAATTTTGAGTTGTTTAGGAATCAAGAGAGTGTTCTGGATCTAAGAAGATGTTTTTAAAATTGTGATGCAAGTTAGTATGAAAGCTGAGTCAGATATAGAACTTTAAACTCATGGAGATGGTTAGATAGTAGAATGTTAAAGTCAGGGGTCAAATACATATGGCCTGGACATTGGGAATGTATGCTAAGCCATTTAACTCTCATAATTGTGACATTTTTATTTCTGTTGTTTTGTATAGTATTTACTGTTATAAGAGAAGGAACCATTTGTTGGACTGAAAGGGGGAGCTGTTGGGGGGAAGAGGTTGGAAGGGTGGGACAGGAAGGGGGAGTAGGGAAGGGATTGTGACTGAGATGTAACTTGAAGAAATAAAAAATAAAGTATAAAAAAAGAAACAGTAAAAATAATGTAAAATAAACATACTTGTTAACTTTTCATTAACATGAAGTAACATTTCTAAGTATTGTTATTCAACATTGAAACCACTAAAAACATAGCATGTGGCGGAGGTCACTCATATCTTGAAAAATCATAAAACAGAGATCTCCAGCCAGAAATAAAAACAAGTATCAGCTTCAAATCCCACCCCCAGCAACCCACTTCAACTGTCACAACTATATGTCCCCAGAGTCCCAAAACCTCCCTAAATGTCAAACACATGAGCTCATGGAAGATATTTGTATCACATGATAAGTAACACAACCATCTTTTTGAATATATAATTAGAAATATTTTCCTTTTCTTGATGAATAGAACAAGATGTAGGTGATCAAGATAATTCTCAAAGTTTCAACTTAGAAAGTTTCTTAGATTACATGAATAATCAAAACTTTGAAATAAGAAATTACTTTAAAAATCAATTTAGCTTTACTTACTCACTTAGAATCTCTTTCTACAAAAAACTTAGTAAATTTCATTATAAGCTAGGTCCACTCCACTGTGAGTTTTCACATGCTGCTGAAGTACTCAAGCATTTTAAATGTTTCAGTTGCTCAGCCAAATAGTTCATAAGAGGAAATCAAAGATGAGGGAAAACTAAGTAAGAAAAACACTTTTATTTTTATGCTACCAGAGATTTCAGTGAGCTGGTAAAAGTTAGAGCACATTAGAGAGTCAATCAATTTACTTGTGGAGCTATAGGACACAAGGAAAGGAAGTTCTCAAAGCAAAATGGAAACAAAGGAATGGGCGATGTCCCAGCAGAGGTCAAGCAAATGTTTTTATCACTGAAATCATGTGTGCAGCTGCTTCTCCAATTCTACATGTATCCTAAAGGAAGGGCAGTTTGAACCCTTTCTTCTTATTTACAAGGATACCAGAAACAACAAAGCATCAACAACTTCAATTAGTTGATATTTTCATTTCCTTTTACCATATATCGTCTTCTCTCTGATTATATTATATATTAAAACTGGAATTATATGCAGCTGAGATAGGTATTACAGTGTTCACTTTGACTTTCCAAAAGAACCTGCTTTATGACTTTGTGTGAAGTACTAGCTTCAAATGTCTCAAAATAATAAAACATTTATGAAGTTATTTTGGATTTTTGACACACATACACCCACACACATAAACACACACACACAAACACACCCACATACTCACATACATAGACACACCCACACAACACACATACACAGAGGATTGGGTTTTTTTTTATCCTCAATCTTTTGACACCAGGATTCATTATTTCTAAATATTTTCAGTTTGCATTTCTTCCCTTAGGCATATTTTCTCATATAGTCCCGTAGAAAAATACTCTTATATTTATACTATGTTTATCTAGCCTATATTACAATTCTGTTATTTGATTTAAAGATGTCTTCTTTTTCCTTCCTCTTTTAGGACAGAATCCAGCATAGGCTAGGTACTGCATTTCATAGTCATATTTTTTTAGTCTTTTTATTTTTATTTTCCATAGCCTCTCTTCGTTTATAACATTGTCATGTTTGTTTTCCTAAGCAATGACTCTAACTTACTAGTATAATCAAGCATTTCTGACTTATCTGAGGAAACTATAAGCTTCCTCTTCTTTTAAAATTTAGAATTAACCTTAATTTTTATCAATATATAAAGATCAATGCCAAAGTAGCCAAATATAATCTTAATTTTGTATCAATATACAAAGATATAAGAGCATATTCAATAATCTGTCCCTTTTTCTTTATTTATCATTCCTATATTATGTCTATATCCCATTTTTAAAGTCTCTTCCCCCCTACATAGGAGACAAGGAAGGATAGAGGAAATAAAAAGAGAAAAATTCCTGGGTCTAACCTCCAAAATCTATTTAACAAGACCATTAAACAACTTGTAACCAATCCCCCTACATAACAACATCTAAAATACATTAGATGACCAAAGGGGGTGGGGGAATTCAAACTCATGGCAATATATAGATAATAGAATATTAATATCAGTTGCCAAATATGTATGGACTGGACACTCAGAATGTATGTTATAGCTTATAATTTTCATAATTGTGGTCTAATTATTTTTTCTAAAATAATTATGAGTTCTGGGAGACAGGAGAAAGGGTAGGAGATTGGGACCGGGAGGAGTGGAGGGAGAGGACTGTCATGGAGAGGTAACTTGAAGTAATAAATAAACATTTTTTTTTTAACTTAGAATTATTTTCAAGGTTAGAATTTTATGGTTGTTTTCAGCAAGTTCTAAAAATGGAAAAGTCACGTTAAAAAACAAGCTGGCAATTTAAAAAATATATATCTAATTGTTTAAGAGTTTAAATGTATCAATAAAGCACCCTATGGTCATTCAGAACATAATAAAAAGGAAACATTAAAATATTACATTTCATATTTCTTTCTAAATTTTCTAAAATCTCAGAATATTCCAAATATGTCCAGCCAAGTCTGACAAATCTTCTCATTTCAAATTGGCAATGCTTTTCTTTTCTTTTTCCTGTTGAAAATTGATTTTGAAAAATGTGCTTAATATATCTCATTTTACAGTCATTCCTTTTAAAGCCAACCTTGAAAATTTGTTCAAACTCAAAGGCAAAAAGAATAATTGATAAACTATCCTTTCTCCAGAGGATATGTACAATAATGTGCTAAAAATAAATGTTGCCTTTTGTTAGTTTCTAGGTTTAGAGTATTACATATATTAAACACAGGGAAAATAGACAATGTGTAAGATTACCTAAGGAAGATTGTAGAAAATACATGTCATATAAATGTAATAGAATTCTTCCATGAAGACCTCCCAAATTAAGTATTGCAACTCTTGTTTATGGATATGTATTACACAATGTAGTTTTATAGTTACATTTTAAATATTTAGGCCTATGTGAATTAATTATCCAAAACTCATGATTTCTTAAGAAACATTAGCACATTTCATTATCTTGGCAGATCTGCACAATTTTCAAAATATCTCTTACATAAATATCACTCTATTTAAACCTAGCATGTTGAAGGAAAAAAAAGAATAAACTATCTTAATCATCTGTAAGTACACAAACAATCTCCAAACATAAACTTCTGAAGTTAAGTAAGTAGGATTTCAAGTAAAGTTGAGGCTTTTCTTCCTCATTATGTGTCCAATAATCTCTCCACCATGAAAAAAAAGCAACTTGGAAACCAGTTCTGTTATTGTTAGTCAGCTTTTACTTCTTCCTTATTTGTATGTAACATGAAAATATATACTTGCAAAAAAAGAAGGGAGATCCCATGCAGTCCTGTAGAAAGTGGTATTAACAATGTATAGCAAGAACTATACAGTCTGATGGGATTAATGTACAAAAGTGGTCAGAGTAACATACAACATAACTCACCAAGGAAGGTCTGTGTATAATTCTCAAGGGTACTGACAAGTCTGCGATGTCAAGGGAAGCAACTACTATGCCAAAGACAGGCTTTGCTTCTTTCTTTTGGGACACTGGCCATTTTTTCCTCTGTGTAAGAAAGGTGATTACCCTAAAACCAGAACATGCAAAGAAAGTCTAAACTATGCCCACTCAGAGAAATTGTGTTATAAGGATAAGATGCCTAGATATTGCCCAGCTCCTATAGTCCCCTGTTGTTCCACCTCAAGTCAGTGTACAGGTGCTAGACACCTAGCCATAACTGCCAAATTGAGTATTCCCCAACTTCATACCAATAATAAAAATGATAGTCACTGTTTTAAGACACTAAGTTTTTGAGTGAGTTATTATGTAGCAATAAATAAAGAAAATGTGGCAGCATAGCAGACAGTGAATGTCATGGTCTGAGCTGACAAAGAACGAACGTTCAGGTAAGGAATCAAACACATAGAATTCATAATTCTTAGTCAATGGCTGGAGATAAAGCTCAATGGTAGAGCATCTGCTCAGCATGCATGAGGACCTTTTTCCCTTCCAAGGATAATAATGATATTAATAATAATAATTTTTACTCAAGTTTCTACTGTGCTCTCACTTTTTTCAATTTCATTTTTAAAAAACCAATCTAACATAAAACCCAAAGCAGAAAACTCATGAAGCATAAGTGATAAAACTTAGTACTGAGTGAACAGCATTAAGTAGAGCTACATTTTCATTACATGGACCCATTTATGAAGTTCCAGAGGCTTAGCTTCTTACTTATCCTTTCTAATCATGACATTGCACAACATAGGTTTGTCACTTAATAATTTATAAAATATTTTCAAATATACAATTTCATTGATCTTATACAGAATCCTATGAAGTTTCAGAGTCTTGTAGAAACAAAACTGAGTCAAAGAAGTTATGTGAATAGCTCAGGTCTGAAGAGTTTGGAAGAAAGTATTTACTCTGTGCAAGCAGAAGACTTAGCTGCTAGCCTGATCTGATGGCCAAGATCTAAGAATGTGCATAGAACACAGGTGGTATATTGCTGGGGAAGGTCTAATAACATTGCTTCTGATAGGCTGATTTCAATGCTGAGTTATGGTTACCACCCCTTCTGAGGCATTCTCTTGATTGGTTAATGAAAGTCGCTGATAGCCAATTATCAGGGCAGAAAGTATAGGAAGGTGGAACTTCCTGAGATTAAAACAGGAACCCTGCGTTTTACACAGATGATTAGCCCATTCCACCAGGAGACATGGAAGCAGATAGATGTGTTTGAGAATGCTGAAAGGTAATCACAGGCACATAGAGGTTTGGGATTAGGTGATCTGGGTTAATTTAGAGTAGCTAATTGAGAGTCTGCCCAGCTAAGTGCTAAGCGTTAAAATATTAGAAGGTCTTCATGTATTTAATTATTGGGGAAAGGGCAGCTTATAGGCCATCAGTCCAAGCAATCCAGGGCCATCAGACTCCCAGACTCCTGTCGAACTCCCGCCAACCCACTGGTAACTCTACCGGTCTAATATAACAACTTATATTACTTAACAGAGTTTAGGTTACAGGTGATGTAGGCCACCCTTGGTCTGGGGCTCTTTCCCCAGGATAAATAAAGCCTCAGTTAACATGGGCCAGGCCCATCAGCTGATATTCAGCCAGGCCACCTGCTGCTCTGCCAAGCCACGGGCTGTTCCATCAGCCTAATCTTACAGTTTATACTTGTTAATAAATACAATTGATAATTAAATTGCAGTTTCAGTATATCAGCTCTAATAGTGACCAATTGTGTAATGCACAGTACAAGTGGATCAGTGTCCAGTAAACTAAAAGGTATAGTAATAGTATGCTCCAAAATGTAAAATAAATAGTATGTATCATAGATAACTAGATGTATAATAAATAATATGCTCCAAATGCTTAACTTTTTATTTTAAAAATACCTTCCTTTAAAAATCTCCTGCATTTTTATCATACTCTGGATAATTGCTAAAGGCTATTCTAAGGATTAATCTCAGGGGTCTTATGCTTTCTTAAAGTTAAACAAAATAGGTGCTATTTCAAAGTCTTTTAAGATCTGATTTAATGAATGCCAAGCATCTCAAATCCACAGGGAAAAAATTTTTAGCCCAACCTTACTGGCTATTTTTTCAAAAAGGAAGTTAACATATGTACCACATGGAGTTATTGCTGAGCTCCAAGTAATTCTTATTGGGGCTGATGATATGTGTTGCTATTGCCCTTTATTCTACACAAATATATATGGTTTTAAGAGTTCTCTGCCCTGTGCATTGCCACTAACCACATCTTCCCAAACACTGGAACAGTTCCATCTCCTTTTAACAACTTCCCATTAAAGCTCATGGACCATATCCTGTACTTAATGGGCTGTTAATATTTTAAAGCTTCTGTAGTTCTACTGTAAATCCCTGGTCTCTATTGCAATTTGAAAATATATACAAAAATATTTTTCCAGCTGATACAAAGAAATAACACAACTTATAGTTTGAAAAGTAGTAAACTATGCTGTTCTAATAGGTGCTGTCATATCAGTATGGAGCACAGTAATTATGACAGCTGTGTATCAGAAAACATTGAATATTACTGGGCACATGGAGACATTTCCCTGGCTACATGCCACATACTTGTCATTTTAGCCCAGTGTAGGCCACAAAGCACTTGCTTAATCACTAACATGGCACCTGAGTGCTTAAAAAACTAAACTAAAATTAAGGTAATATGCCAAAAGAATTAATACAAACATGCAAAAACACTAATGCAGTTAATTAGTTAATTATTTCAAGAAAGCAAACAGAAACCCTAAAAATATTTGGAACAATTCACTTTGGGGGACAAGGGGTGTGAATAAACAGACAATATAATTTTATTTCTTTTACTTAGGTAATACATTTAAGTTCAGAAAGTGAAATATTGAGATAAAACTTTACAAGATGGGGCTGGAGTGATGGTTCAACAGTTAAGGGCACTGGCTGTTCTTCCAACAGACCCAGGTTCAAATTCCAGCACCCACGTGACAGTTCAAAACTGTCTATAATGGCTGAGTGTGGTGGTGCATGCCTTTAATCCCACACTCCAGAGGGAGAGACAGGCAGATATCTGTGAGTTCAAGGCCAGCCTCGTCTACAGAGTGAGTTCCAGGATAGCCAGGACTACACAACACAATGAAACCATGTCTCGAAAAACAAAACAAAATAAAAACAAAAAAGAAAAAGAAAAAAGGAAAACTTTACAAGGCTTAAAACGTCTTCATCATAAGACATCTTAGTCCTAAGAAAGAAAAGACACTATCTGACTGAACAGACCATTTCCTTTCTAAGGCTATCTGCTTTCTCCCTGCTCACTCCTCCTTTCTTACTGGATGCTTTTTCTATCTTCTGTCATGATGTTTCTTTCTTCCTCTCTGATCTTTAAATACTGAAGCAATCCAGATTCAATCTTCAAAACACTTCTCTACAAGTATTTTATTTCTACGCCACTGTCTTTAAAATATATCTACATTGCTTATTTTTAAAAATTCATTGGTTCTTACCAAAGTATAGTCAATTGACTACTTGACATTTTATCTTGCCTACATAATAAGCATAGCAAAATTAAAGTTTAGAAGTCTTGCTCTTCCCTTATAAATTTGTTGTTCAAGCATGTTTTCCTTTTAAAGTGCAACTCCACAGCAGGAACGAGAGGGGCATAAGGACTTGTCAGTATAAAATTTAGTGATTTTTCTTTATTTTATTTATATTCCTCCCCCCTATACGTTATCAATAAAGTTTGGGGAGCTAGGTTTCTGGTTAATGTGAGAGGACTGGAATTCAGGTCCCTAGAATTATGTAAATGCCTGCTAGGAGGATGCTAGCCTATAACTCCAGCCTCAGAATGAGGAGGAGAGGAGATGGTGTTAGTAGGTGAGGGGGATAGCATAACATAAAAAATAAATAAATAAAGTTGAGTCCTGGTGAAAAACTTGAAATATGACATAAATGTTTAAGTTGCAGACTTTCTATATAACCAGCTAAGCAAGCTGCCAGTGTGTTCATAATTACTAGGTACTGTATACCAAACTATTCATAAGTCATTAACTTAAATAAATATGGATAGAATTTATAACTGATAGTTGTTAGCTGTATTTTAAGTTAAGTTTAATATATTCACAGTATATAATGTTTTAATGTATAGATATATTGTAGAATAGCTAAGTCAACCTATTTAACATATCCATTATCTTATATATTCATTTTTGTGTGGAAAAAATAAATGCTTAAGTTCCATTTCCTGACTGTGGTATGTTGAGCTGTAAAAGAGACATCTATTATCACTCACACTTCTTCCCAAAGCTCAGGGATCACACAGGAGTGTGATGATTAAGAGCCAGAGATAGTAGACGACTGTTTCAAAGCAGTGTTTTCTATATATGGCAAGAAGAGACACCAATTAACTCACAGAGGTTGTGACAGCATACAGAACACCTACCTGCACAAGATGAACCCAAACAAGTTCCAGCATGGATGGGACAGGCACTCACGAAGTCCCACCCCCTAGACGAGGTACCGGCAAGTAATGTCTGCTGAGAGACAGTTTTCTTCAGCAATGTGCCCCTGAAAGACCAACCATTCTCTTGTGCATTGTCCTACATATAGTTTCAGTACTAAGTGGAATGAGTGGGTTTTAAATAAAGAGCACATAGGTTGGAGAGATTGCTCAGTGGCTAGAAGCACTGGCTGCTCTTCCAGAGGATCTGGGCTCAATTTCCAGCATCCGAGTCATGGCCTCACAAATATCTATAACTCTAGTTCAAGGCATCCAATGCCCTCTACAGACAATAGACACACATGTGGTGTACATACATACATGCAGCAAAACCACTATATGCATAAATAAAATAACAAAATTTAACATTAAAGAGGGAACAGATACACTGCCTCCAGTGCCTGCCATAGCACCTTCCTGCCATGGTGACCGTGTTACCTCTCTAACAGTGAGTCAAAAGAAATCCTTCCTTCCTTTAGATGCTCTTCTCTGGTGTTTTATTACAGTTATTAGGAAAGTGACGATACATAAAATAAATACCATGGAGTGAGGCTGTAGCTGAGCTACACCAGACTATATAGTTTCTAGATCTTTGAGACTAGTTTTCAGGAGGAATGTGGAAGAGTTTGGAGCTGAAGGTTAGAGAAGCACTACAGTGCTGTAAGTCAAGCTTAATGGACCTTTCTGGTAAGAGTTTGGGAGACTAGAATCCCAAGACAGATGTAGACTGAGGAGGCCCAACTAATGGAAATTTAAAGGGTAGTGGGGGCTCTGTTTTGAAGTAGATGGAGGCTAAGTATAACATATTTTAACAAAATTTCTGGCTCTAATATGTTCATGACCTGAAAACTTGAGTGATGCTGAAATCAAAAGCGATTGATAAATATGTTTGGGTGGCGGGACTTCCAAGACAAATTATCATTGAGGCTGTGGAATGGCTACTGCCCATTTCTGTTACTCAGTTCTACAGAGAAAAATATAGAAGGAAGATGAAAGTTGCATATTGTAACAAAGTAAGGAACATGGACAACTTCAAGGGTGAAGAACAGGAGAGTACAGACCAAGCACCAGGAACTGTTGAAGAGAGCAGCGTCATTGCAGCCAGCATCCTGCTTGGTGCTGGAGCAATAGGAAAGGTGTCCTGAGCACAGGACTCCACCTATCAAAGGCTCTGACTTGTGAAAAGGCAAATTCACTTAAAAGGAGAGAGCCCTGGTTGAGCATGCCTCAGCTGAAATGTTCCCCTGCCTCTGAAGGACTTGACAATAACTGCTTAAGAACATTCTCTCTCAGATTCAACCACCAATGTGCCCAGAAAGGACAATTTGGTAGAAGAGAGACAAAGTGTGTCTCCAGCAACACCCACATGGTACTTGTTTTGCAGCCATGAAAAATGCAAAAGCAATTGTGTCATAAAGGCTTGCACCATGATTCAAGTAAGCCACTGTAGCCAAACAATGTGAAACAGGGTCCAATTCCCAAAAAAGGACACTGAGGACATCATGTAAAGCTGTGAAGGTGAGACCTGAGTTGTAATGGAGACTCCAGGCTGTTGTATATGTCAGAGCCATGGTGTTCTGATGAGGAAAGCTGCAGGCATGGAGAACACACAGCCTGACAAAGAGGCTGCATATGCTGCAGGCAACAGAGCTGGAGGAGCAGAGCTGAACAGGCATTTTAGAGCCCAGAAGAAACCACCACAAGCCAGGGGCACCTGATGTAGAGACTCAGGTTTGATATGTGCCTTACAGATTTAAGCTTTGCTTTGGTACAATGATTCCTTGGTAAGTTCTCATTCTTCCCTTTTGTAATAAAATGATTATCCTATTGTATGTTGGAAGTATGTAACTTGCTCTTTTATACTATATGGGCTCATGGTTAAGATATTGCCCTGAGTCTCAAAAAGAGACTTTGTAATTTTGAACAGTAGTTAGACTGTTAAAGACTATTGTGACTTTTTTTGAGATAGATTAAAGGGATTTTGCATTATCATATGAAAAGGAAACTTTAGCAATCAACAATGGAATGTTATAATTTAATATGATGTATTTGGGTATCAAGTTGGAAATGAGTAGAGTTGTGATGATAAATCTTCATTATCAACCTGACAGACTTGAAACTAACATGGAAAACACACATCTATGTATCTGTGAGTATCTTTCCAAAAACAGTTTAATTGAGGAAGGAAAATCTTGAATAAAAATAGAAAAAAAATTAAAAAAGGAATAGATCTAATTGGGAAGAAAAAGTAATGAAGGTACAGAAGAGGAACTAAAAGAGAGAAATTGAGGTGGATTGACAAAAACACAATATACATATGTATGCAACCCTCAAGCAATAAAAATAAACAAAATTTAAAAAATAAAGCAAAATCCACTCTCCTAGCAGTTTTCAAGTAATCAATATGATATTAACTATAGTCACCAAGTATTTATGATATTTCTTGAATTTATTCCTTTTACCTAACCAAATGCTGTGCACTCTTGCCAACATCTTCCTAAATTTACCAGCATCTCTGGAAACTAGTATTTCACCCTCTCTCTTTTCAGAAGTTTAATAAAATCATCACCTTTGGGAAGTAATTTGAACAATAATTTTCTTTAATTTCTTTTTACATTTCACATATAAGTGAAACTATTTTGAGTATTCTGTTTGGCTCATTTCACCTAGCATGTTCTAACAACGCATCCTTCTTGAAGTGCAGGAACATTTCATTGTCTTTACTTCTCACATTTTCTTTATTCATCTGTTGATACATACTTAGGTTGATTCCACGTACTGTAATGAACATGGGATTGCCCACATCTCTTCAAAAATACTGATTCCATACCCTGTGTATATGTACAAATTATCAAGATTTTTTGTTTCCTAAAATACTTTCATTTTAATTGAGGAATTTCTTTATAATTTTCCATAGTGGTTGTATGTCTTATTTTTCTGAATGATTTTTAAATAGGAAGTTTCTAATTGGAAAAAAAGTGTTTAAAGTCCAGACTGCTTAAATGATTCTTACCTATTAGTATCTTGTTAGCACATGAATATTTTCTTCCTGTACCAACTGCCTCTCATCCTTTGACAACAATGCTTCCTACAGTCTAAACTGGTCTTATGGTTCTCAAATTGGAGTATAAATGAGTAAGTTTGGCAGGTTGACATGAACTAATGAAAACTGACTTGAATTTATTCAAGCATGAATTATAGAAAGTACAGAAGAAAGAAAATAATTTAATAGGTAATTTTAAACATTTAGCTTTTTTAAAATATAGATTAATGGAAGGTTGTCACAAGCTAAAAGTCTAGTTTCTTCTCATTTCACTTGAGTATGGGGAAATAGGAGAATGGAAATCCCCTCCTATATATCCCAGAAAGCTTCTTAACCAGCCAATCTCATTGAAACACCAAACACTAATAATAGCTATAACTTCAACTATCAACCTGAGCCAAATACTATTCTTATATTTTTGGTTCTGAGCCTAGCCTTTAACAGCTGAGTCAGCTCTCCAGCCCCAAATACTATTCTAAGAAGTATGCTTTTATCATTTAAGCTGGATGTTTGCTAGTTGGTTTACATGCATAATCTTCCTTTATCAGTAAAAAATAATAATAATTAAAGCACAAAGACTCACTTAATGTCACATAGTTAGGAAAGTGATAAAAGAAGGGAAGATCTAAAGTGCTTAATGTAATATTTAATATATTCTGAAAGGACATATAGCTTAAAATAAATGAAAAAGGCTACTATAAATTACACTGTCATGTAGTACTGCTTTTTTTTTATAAAGCTAGCCCTTGAAAGAAGAGATTACGACCATAGTTACATGCAAAAACTCTGACAATATACATAGAGCATGCATACAATCATATATATATATATACATGTACTAACACACATCCATACATCACAGATTTAACTAAATATATATGATTCATACAATGAGACAAGGCCCTATACATATTTTCAAAACAGTAAATTTATTACTCTTACCTTAACTTATTTAAGGGACTTACATTTTTATAGTCACACAACATCAGTATTATATTTCTATACAAATAAATTTCAGAAAAGAACATTTTATATATATCTACTTTAGCAATAAAGTTATAGTTTATTCATATTGAAGACACAATATGATACCCAGTTATTCAAAAACTGGGGCCAAAACAAAAACTATTACTTATGAAAATATATATTTGATTTCAAGTAATAATTAAAAACTAATGGCTAAAATTATGCCAAATGAAAACTTAAAATTGAAGTGACTGAAGACCATGACTAATTCAAATTGTCACTGATATTATTTGCTATAAACTATTTGCAATTGAAATTATCAATAGTAGTTTACAATTCAAATAGCTTCAATATTCTCTATAGCATAACTGCATAAATATTGTTTAGCAAATTATGGTTATTTACCATTTGTAGTTTATTAATATACAGCCCTAACCTACTTATCAAAAATGTGGGTTCATATAATGTGCTTACTCATCTGCAGCACCAGAAGAACTTATCATTCTGATAATCTCTCTTAAGTACCTTAAAGATCTAGCAACAAGCATCCATCTTACAGAATCAGTGGCTAGAACTAGAAGCAAGCTCAGCTGGACATTTTCTCACAAGACAATGGTTTCTCTAAAGGAACTCTGTGTTAAGCCTGTATTTTTGTGTCTCATTCCACTTTCAAGAAAGTGAATAAATGAAAACTTGGCATGATACCATGCAAGATTGCAAACCTTAACATAAGCTGTCAATCACAAATTTCCCAGGAAATTTTCTTCAGTAAGATAATACATTACTTTGTTTCTCCAAAACATTTTCAATAACATGTATTGCAGGAATTTTTGTAATATTTATTTATTACCTTAGGTTACATCTCCATCGCAATGTCCTCTTTCCACCCCTCCCAGTCCTACCCTCCCAGTCTCTACCCCCTATCCCTTCCATCCCACTCCTCTGGAGTGGAATGTCCCTACATAACAGTCCCCCGCACCATTTCAGCAGTCATATGAGGGCCAAGAGCCTCCTTATGCACTGGGAGCCTACAAGGCAGCACAAATAGAGCAAAGTGTCTCACTGACAGGAAAAACAGTCTATGTTCATGTTCCCTTTGGTGCATTCATTGTAGTATAGTTATACTGTACTATATGGCTAAAATCCGACTATAAGTGAATAGATGCCATGTGCATCCTACTGGGTCTGGGTTAGCTCACTCAGGATGAGCAGGAATTTTTAAAGTAAACTTTTAAACATTATCTACAAATATCCAATTGTAAATGGTTAATATTTTAAATATGACAAAATATAAGCAATGTGTTAAAATACTCTTAATTGTACAATTAAATTAGATAATGCAATAGCCTTCTATCTCCCAAGAATGTTTTTATCTAATATCGTCAGTTTCTAAACCCATCAAAAACTGCACTTGTGCTTTATGGCATAATGAGAAAATCATTTTATAATAAAAATATAGCCTGTGCTTACAAGTGAAAATAATTAAATTAATCATTAGCAAAGCATCAATAAAAATCCATATTTTTGTGATCACTGTGGCTAATGAAGGCTGCTGTGTCTGTCAGTGTTTTAGGTTTAGTTTATCATGTCTCTGAGCAAAGACAATTTCTTTTGGTTCCACTAGTTCCTGAGTCTATTGTAATAATTCAATCAATAGACATCTGTAAAATACTAATGATTAGATTCAGAGCAAAAACCCTACAATATGGTGCATTGATACATTTAATGTATTCAACTGAAAGAATCTGAGAACTTATGGTACAGAAAACTCCCTAGTTACCTTTTCTGAGGCAAGTCACAAGACCTTAAAGTGCCACATACTGAAGGAAAAGAGTATCGCTATCTCTAAAGACAGAAGGACAATGCTAATATGAGGAATCAGAGTGAATAACTCTTGCAAAGTAAGCTTCCCCTGGTTTACTATTCTTAGCTCAAACATTCATGTTCTGTCACATATTTTGACAATTCAATGCACCTCACCCAACCGTATAAAAAATGTGAGGTTAAATAGTTTCTTCAGAATGGATATAGAAAATGTGGTACATTTACATGAAGGAGTATTACTCAGTCATTAAAAACATGAATTTCACAGATAAATGGGTGGAACTAGAAAAAAATCATCCTGAGTGAAGTATCCCAGACTCAAAAAGACAACTATGGATATATTCACTTATATATGAACATTAGCTCTTAAGTTAATAAAAACCAAGCTATAATTTGTAGAAAAAAAGGAAAGGTATAAAGTAAGAGACTAGGGAGACTGAAAAATCTCATCAGGGAAGGGAAATCACCAAATAATGGGGAAAATGGAGGCCCAAAAGGCCATCTCTTGTCATCATATGAAGCTTCCAGTTCCAGAATTGGGTTACATCTACTTGAGTTGTTGGCCAAACGGATACCAAAGGAATCTCCAAACAACCCTGACTATAGCCAAGATTATTGGTTATTCTCCACAAACTGATGGTAAGAAAATACCTGCACAACTCACTGAACACGGAGAAGTCAAGCTGGTGCCTACATAGAGCCTTCACTCCTACATTTTAGTGTCTTTGGTACAGAGAGTTATTCTGTGTGCTAACAAAAATGAAATATAAACAAACTCAGCCACAAGGACCTTTGATTTGCAATGCTATCCGGCCTGTAAGATATGCTAGGGCACTGATGGCACAAAGTGTATGGTACAATCAAAAAGTGATTTGACTTAGTGCCTCCTCCACAAGTAGAACCCATATTCAACACTGCTGGGGTGACTAAGAACCTGAGACTAGATAACCCAGGGACCTAGGGTAAAACCAAATACTACTGTTCTAAAACAAAAACAAACAAAACAATAAAATAACTCCTAATGACTTTCTGCTATGCTCATAGATCAGTGCCTTGCTCAGCCATAATCAGAGAAGCTTCCTCCTGCAGCAGATGGGAACAAATATAGAGACCTACAGCCAACCATTATGCAAGAGTGAGAGACATTGAAACAGTCCTAAATGGGATGTTTCCATAAAATCCCTCTCCTGAGCAATACAAGAGAGAAAAGATGTTAGAGTCAGAGGGGATGAATGACACCAAGGAAAAAAGGCCCTATAAATCTACATGATCAAAGCTCATATGAACTGACAGAGACGGAGGCAGCATGAACAGAGCCTGCGTGAGTCTCCAACAAATCCTCTGAATGTATATTGTGGCTTCCAGTTTACTATTTTTATGGGATTCTCAAATGTATGAATGAGTACATCTCTGATTCTTGGGCCTTCTCTTGTGTTTTTTTTTTTCCCTTCTGTTTCTTTGTTTTGTCCAACTCTGATGTGTTAGTTTATTCTTTCTTATTAAATTATTATCCCTTAGGAGCACATTTGTTTTCTAATAAGAGCCAGAAAGGGAGTGATCCAGACAGTAGAGGAGGTAGGGGAGAACTGGAAAGAGTAGAGAGAGGGGGAACCATAATCAGGATATATTTTGTGGGGAAAACAATCTAGTTTTACTTTTAAAAATCAGAAAAATGGGAGGGGGGCCAAGATGGCGGCGAACTGCATGGACGCATTTTGAATGTGGGAGAGAAGAGCCATAGAAAACACAGAGTTGTGGGACACTGTGCAAAAACCGGAGGGTCTGGCCCCTCCGGGAACATGCACAGATCCCAAGGGAATGTTAAAAGTCCCAGGGCAAGGCTCTCCCCCCATCTCTCGGAGACACGGAAGCCACTAAATCCGGGATTCGGGAACTCCCATTTGGAGAGGCGCCTGGTAAGATCGATCCCAACACACAGCAGGCAGAATCAAAGGCCACATGGCAATCGCCCACTAGCCTACTGGGTTTCCCACACCTCAGGAAGACCTTATAACTACTTAGGAAACTTTGCAGAGTAGTTGAAGTCTTAACAAGGAAGAAACAGGGCGCTTGGCGAGTGATCCCCAGCCGCTCGAGCCTGAGCGGGAGGTGGGCGGGCAGAGCAGTTGGGGAGGGAAGCGGACGCAGGCTGGCGGGGCTGGTGCCCGGCGCACCCATGGCAAAGCAGCTAGGGAAGGAGGCCGGCTCAGACGGCGGGAGGGGCCGAAGCTCAGCCCACCCACGGTGGAGCAGATAGGGAGGGAAGCAGCCAGGCCTGTGGCGGAGAAGCCTAGTGGGTAACCAGAAGCCAGGGGACCATAGCTGTATTCTGGTAAACCCAGACATATTAGGTGTGGAGCCGGGCCCTGTCAGCCTCCGTGATGACAAAGCCCACAAAATCTGTGCCTGGGCAAACAGGTCCATACCATCAGAACAATTACAGGCTGATCACTCAGTGTGCAACATAGAGAAGTCTGAACAATTCCGGACCATTAATCACTACCTGGGAATAGGCTGCACCAGCTCACAGCATTTCAGGCTATTAAAACCACAGTGACCCTGAGATCCCACTGTAAGCAACGACAGATAGCCAAGCAATTCGACTCCTTCACCAAAGCATCCCCTGTGGATCCAAGCACAGAAAACGACAAGAACAGACAGCTAAACACACCCACATGGCCAAAGGTCCAAGAAAAAATAGAAATCAAGGAAATATGACTCCAACAAAGCAGAATTATCCTAGCTCATCCAATTCGGATGACCTCACACCAACAGTAACACATGAAAACGATGACAATTCTGCATTATGGAAAGTGATAGAGTCCCTTCAAGAAGAACTTAAATCTATGAAGGTATTCAAAGAAGCCACAATTGTACAAGCCAAAACAATGAACAACACCATTAAAGAACTCCAAGCCAAGGTGACAGAGCTTGAACAGGAAAAGGACAAAGCAATGAAAGATTTTCAGAAAAAAACAAGTAAGCTGGAGAAGGAAATGTACAAAACGAACAATACCATACAAGACATGAAAATAGAAATAGAAACAATAAAGAAAACACAGTCTGAGTTAAAAGAGGAAGTGGAGAACCAAGGGAAGAGAACAGGAACTACGGATGTGAGTATCAACAATAGGATGCAAGAGATGGAAGACAGGATCTCAGGCATGGAAGATTAAATGGAAGAACTCAGTACAACATCCAAAGAAAATGAGAAGGCTAAAAAATCTCTCACCCACAACATCCAAGAAATCAAGGACTCAATGAAAAGACGGAACCTAAGAATCATAGGCATAGAGGAAAGAGAAGACTCCCGACTCCAAGATCCAGGAAATATCTTCAACAAAGTCTTAGAAGAAAACTTCCCAAACCTGAAAAAGGAGATGCCAATAGAAATCCTAGAGGCTTACAGAACACCAAACAGATTAGATCAGAAAAGAAACTCCTCTCGTCACATAATAATTGAAACACCAAATGTACAGAACAAAGAAAGGATATTAAAAGCTGAAAGAGAAAAAGGACAAGACACATACAATGGCAGACCCATCAGAATTACACCTGACTTCTCCTCAGTAACTTTAAAAGCTAGAAGGGCCTGGACAGATATCCTACAAGTCCTGAGAAATCATAGGTGCCCAGCCAGACTACTATACCCAGCAAAACTCTCTATCAACATAGATGGAGAAAACAAGATATTCCATGACAAAATCAAATTTAAACAATATCTACCCACAAACCCAGCCCTACAGAAAATCCTAGAAGGAAAATCCCATCCCAGAGAAGAAAAGTTCAACCAAGAAAAAAAAGGGAATAGAAAACCCCTCAGCAACTAAACCAAAAGAGGCACAGGATGATCACCTATACCAAACTAATGGGAAACAACAACCCCAGGTCACTAATATCCATCAACATCAATGGTCTCAACTACCCAATAAAAAGACACAGATTTACAGAGTGGATCTGCAAGCAAGACCCGTCCCTTTGCTGCATACAAGAAACACATCTCACTACCAGACATAGTCACTACCTCAGAGTAAAGGGCTGGGAAAAGGTTTACCAAGCAAATGGACCCAGGAAGCAAGCTGGAGTAGCCATCCTAATATCAAACAAAACAGACTTCCAACTGAAGTTAATGAAAAAAGACAAAGAAGGGCATTGTATACTCATTAAAGGGAATATTCATCAAGAGGAAATCTCAATACTGAACATCTATGCCCCAAATACAAAGGCACCTACTTTTGTAAAAGAAACACTTCTAAAACTTAAATCGCACGTCCATCACAACACATTAGTAGTGGGAGACTTCAACACCCCACTCACAACAATGGACAGATCATCAAGACTGAGGCCAAACAGAGAAATATTGAGTCTAACAGAGATCATGAAACAAATGGACCTAACAGACATCTACAGAACGTTTCACCCAAACACAAAGGAATACACCTTTTTCTCAGCACCACACGGAACCTTCTCCAAAATCGACCACATAGTTGGACACAAAGATAGTCTAAATAGATAAAAGAAAATTGAAATAACCCCTTGTATCTTATCAGACCACCACAGAATAAAGCTGGTCTTCAACACCAAAAGAATCAACAGAAAGCCTACACACACATGGAAATTGAACAGCTCCTTACTGGATGACCACTGGGTCAGGGAAGAAATAAAGAAGGAAATCAAAGACTTCTTAAAATCCAACGACAATGAAGACAAAACATACCCAAATCTATGGGATACAATAAAAGCTGTGCTACAAGGAAAGTTCATAGCACTAAGCGCATTCAAAAAGAAAATTGTGACAGCTCATATAAGTGAAATAAGAGCTAAGCTGGGTGAATTGGAAAAAAAAGAAGCAAACACGCCCAAGAGGAGCAGAAGGCAGGAAATCATCAAACTTAGGGCTGAAATCAACGACTTAGAATAAAAAAGAACTATACAAAGAATCAATGAAACCAAGAGTTGGTTCTTTGAGAAAATCAACAAAATAGACAGACCCCTAGCCAAATTAACTAAAAGGCAAAGAGAAAGAACCCAAATCAACAAAATCAGAAATGAAAAGAGAGAAATAACAACAGACATTGATGAGATCCAGAAAATATTCAGGTCCTACTTTAAAAATCTATACTCCACCAAATTTGAAAACCTAAGCGAAATGGATAATTTCCTTGATAAATTCCACCTACCAAAACTAAATCAAAATCAGATTTACAGCTTAAACAGCCCAATAACCACTAAGGAAATAGAAACAGTCATTAATAATCTCCCAACAAAAAAAAAAGCCCAGGGCCAGATGGCTTTAGCACGGAATTCTACCGGACCTTCAAAGAGGAGCTAACACCATTACTCTTCAAACTCTTTCACCACATAGAAACAGAAAGAACACTGCCAAACTCATTCTATGAGGCCACTGTCATTCTGATTCCTAAACCACACAAGACCCAACAAAGAAAGAGAACTTCAGACCAATCTCCCTCATGAACATAGATGCAAAGATACTTAATAAAATACTAGTAAACCAAATTTAAGAACACATAAAAAATATCATACATCATGATCAAATAGGATTCATCCCAGGAATGCAGGGATGGTTCAATATACAAAAGTCTATCAATGTAATTCACCATATAAACAAGATGAAAGAAAAAAACCACATGATAATCTCGCTAGATGCAGAAAAAGCATTTGACAAAATCCAACACCCCTTCATGCTAAAAGTTCGGGAGAGAACGGGCATACAAGGACCATACCTACAAATAATAAAGGCAATATACAACAAGCCAGTGGCCAACATCAAATTAAATTGATAGAAGCTTGAAACATTTCCTCTAAACTCAGGGACAAGACACGGATGTCCACTTTCACCATATCTCTTCAAAATAGTACTTGAAGTTCTTGCTACAGCAATAAGACAACTAAAGGAAATCAAAGGGATAAATATGGGAAATGAAGAAGTCAAATTATCCCTTTTGGCAGATGATATGTTAGTATACATAAGCGACCCCAAAAACTCCACCAAAGAACTCTTACAGCTGATAAACAACTTCAGCAAGGTGGCTGGATACAAAATTAACTCAAAAAAATCAGAAGCCCTTCTTTATACAACAAACAAGCATACCGAAAAAGAAATAAGGGAAACAATCCCTTTCACAATAGCCACAAACGATAGAAAATACCTGGGGGTAACTCTAACCAAGCAAGTAAAGGACCTATACAACAAGAACTTCAAACCCCTGAAGAAAGAAATGGTAGAGGCATTTAGAAGATGGAAAGATCTCCCATGCTCATGGATAGGTAGGTTCAACACAATAAAAATGGCTATTCTACCAAAAGCAATATATAGATTCAACGCAATTCCTATCAAAATACCAACAAAATTCTTTATAGACCTGGAAAAAGCTATACTCAACTTCATGGAACAACAAAAAGCCCAGAATAGCTAAATCAATCCTGTACAATAAAAATGCATCTGGAGGTATCACCATCCCAGATTTCAAGCTGTACTACAGAGCAATAATAATAAAAACAGCATGGTACTGGTATAGAAACAGACCAGTGGATCAATGGAATCGAATTGAAGACCCAAACATGGACCCACACACCTATGGCCAAATAATCTTTGACAAAGAAGCCAAAACCTCACAATGGAAGAAGGACAGCATATTCAACAAATGGTGCTGGTCCAACTGGATGTCCACTTGCAAAAGAATAAAATTAGACCCATACCTATCACCTTGTACAAAACTTAAATCCAAGTGGATCAAAGACCTTAACATAAGGCCGGCCACACTAAAGATACTAGAAGAAAAAGTAGGAGAAACCCTCGAACTCATTGGCACAGGTGACAACTTCCTGAACAGAACACCAACAGCTCAGGACCTGAGATCAACAATCAATAAATGGGACCTCATGAAACTGAAAAGCTTCTGTAAGGCAAAAGACACAGTCATTAGAACAAAACGGCAGCCTACAGACTGGGAGAAAATCTTCACCAACCCCACATCTGATAGAGGGCTATTATCTAAAATCTACAAAGAACTCAAGAAACTAAATGCCAAGAAAACAAATAATCCACTCAAAAAATGGGAGACGGAGCTAAATAGAGAATTCACAAAGGAGGAATCCCTAATGGCCGAGAGTCACCTGAAGAAATGCTCAACATCCTTAATCATCAGAGAAATGCAACTCAAGACGACCCTGAGATTCCATCTCACACCTGTCAGAATGGCTAAGATAAAGAGCTCAAATGACAGCACATGCTGGTCAGGGTGTGGAGAAAGGGGAACCCTACTCCATTGCTGGTGGAAGTGCAGACTTGTGCAACCACTATGGAGGTCTGTCTGGAGATATCTTAGAAACCTTGGAATAACTTTGCCTCAGGACCCAGCCATACCACTTCTGGGTATACACCCAAAGGACACCTCACGGAGACATAGGGAAGTCTCCTCATCTATATTCATAGCAGCCTTACTTGTAATAGCTAGAAACTGGAAACAACCCAGATGTCCCTCAACTGAAGAATGGATTAAAAAACTGTGGTACATCTATACAATGGAATATTACTCAGCTATCAGAAACAATGAAATCATGCAATTTGCAACCAAATGGATGGATCTAGAGAAGGACATCCTGAGTGAGCTAACCCAGACTCAGAAGGATGCACATGGCATCTATTCACTCATAGTAGGATTTTAGCTATATCGTACAGGATATCTGTACTAAAACCAACACACCAAAAGGAACATGGACATAAACTTTTTTTTTCATTTCTTTTTCTTTTTCCTTTCCCTTTTTTTCCCTTTCTTTTTCCTCTCTTTTTTTGTTGTTGTTCTTTGTTTTTGTGGGTTTGTGTGTCTGCTGGTCTTTTTTTTAGTTTTCCCCCCGTAGCAAGGAGACACCTTTCACTGGCAGTACTGCCTCGTAGGCCCCCGGTATATGAAGAGGCTCTCGGCCCTCATATGACTCCTGATCTGTGGTGAGAGACTGGTATGCAGGGACACTCCACCCCAGAGGATCAAGACGGAAGGGTCAGGGGGTAGAGCACGGGAGGGTGGGGCTGGGGAGCGGGAAAAGAGGACAATATGTTAAGGATGTAACGTGTAGCAACAAAAAAAAAAATTATTAATTAAAAAAAAGCAGGTAACAACGTTAAAACACTGTAAATAAAATAAAGGACACAGCCCTTCATTCTGGTTTTATAAACTTCCAAGTGTCGAAAAAACGTAGAGCTAAGGTAAAATACAGAAAAAATGTGGTGTTAACCCATGCCTTTAACTTCAGCAGAGACGGGAGGAGTACCATAGAGTTAGTGGACTTATAAATTCTAGAGTTACACGGGAAAGGGTGGTGAGGGTACACACCCTTAATCCCATCATTCAAGAAGAGTACACCCTTAACCCCAACACACTAGAGACAGAAACATGCAGATCTCAGAGCTCAAGGTCAGCCTGATACAAAACAAACTCTAAATAAAGAAAAACTTCGATCCAGGAGTGGTGGAACACATCTTTAATCCCCTCAGATGGGAACCAAAGGTCTCGGATCCCAATAATTAGAATGCAGAGACACACACATAGGATTTGGAAGGACCTAAGTTTAAAAGCTACTTACAAAAGGCCCACTCAATACAAACAAATTGTCCTTCGAGATCTCAAAATATATACACTAAAGCTGGTTTAGCTCCAAAATAACAAAATAATTTCTTCTTTAAACCAGATTGAAAGATAACACTTTATATATTGTCAAAAAACCAAATTTGCTTCAGGAGAAATATTACCTACCCCCCCCCCCAAAAAAAAGAGGGCGATTGTCCCTGAGTGAGGAATAGGGCAGGGCTCTGTTCTTATCTTTCCAGGAGAATCAAAGCATCCATTCAAGGAGCCCAGGGACAACTGGAAAACGGAAACCTCAGCAGAAATCAGAATCAGACACCAAAAGAAGACGAGTGACCCAGATGATTCAGCCTGACAGACTCCCTCAATAGCTGTCTCCATCAAAAGCCTACAACCACAACAACTCAATATCGCTAAGACCGTTCAGCTCTACACAATGCCCCAGCCAGAACCTCAGTAAAGCCTGGAAGTTCAGCTTCTGCCTACAAACTCCTTAGGATATCTAAACAGCTGAGAACAGAAGGACTGAATATAAAAGGATTGTATTAACATTTTAAACCATTTTTCCATTTTGGTTTGGGCCCCAAACAGGTTTACTACGACCCAAATCAGCAGGAAGTCATTTTAAGAGAGCGACATCCCATACCCAGAGGGTGGGGAGGGTGTTTCTCCGCCCCCCCCCCCTTTTTGGTTATTTGAAGGACAACTGAAAACTCTGTTATTTAGGGGAAGAGATTACAAGTTGTTAAAGGTCCTGTTTAATGGGTTTTGGAGGTTAGACCCAGGGTATTCCTTCTTTCCCTTTTCTGTATCCTTCTTTATCTCCTATCTAGGAATGCACGGACTTGAGAAAAATTGAGACATAGACATAGCACAGGAAGGACCAAGAAGAAGGGTCAGATTATTGAATATGCCCTTATACCTTTGTATATTTATACAAAATTAGTAGTATATTTGGCTAAAGTGGTATTGACCATTGTTTATTGTGCAAAAATAAGATTGTATTGGACTATGTCGGTATTGATATTTGTATATTGATACAAAATTAAGATTATAGTTGGCCACAATGGTATTGACCCTTGTATATGGACGCAATATTAAGATTGTATTGGGCCGCATAGGCATTGATCTTTGTATATTGATACAAAATTAAGAGTATATTTAGCCACATTTGAATAGATCTTTGTATATTGATACAAAATTAAAGGTAACGCTTCCTAATGGTATCATACCTAGAGATACTTAAAAATGAAATGTGAAGCTCTGGCCTCTTGATACCAACCGCCTTAAACTGTTTAGGATAGTTAAGAAAAACAAACTCCTAGTCATGCATGCATGTCACCTTGTTAGCTACTATGACAGTCTATCACAGATATTCTCTAAGCTACTCAGTAATCAAGTTGTTAAGAGACAAGCAACATTTGCTTATCTAAATACAAGAGATAGATAGGGCATCTTCAAAAACCCCAAGAGATCTGCAGAATATGGCATTCAAAGATGTGGTCTTAAATTAAGATTTTTTTTGATATCATGACATATCAGCTCCTGACAGCACCCCCTATTCTACTCCAAGCAGAAGAAAAGCATCGAAGAATCTCCAGTGTGAGATGGTTGAATTAGTGGCAAGCCTATCTCTTGACATGTAAAAACTCCCTGCTTCAACTGCAGACAGACTGCTGTCCAAAAAGGACAAAACTTGGAAGCAGATAAGTCGACAGCCTAGCTCTGCCAAGACAGGGTAGGCAAGTCCTTCATAATCCCTGCTCTACAATAAATGTCTGTCAGAGAAACAGGACCAAAAGGCTGAAGACTGATGCTGGAATGTATGGAGAGAAAATGGGAACTGTCCAGGTAGTCACTGGTTTGTCATTTCTTAGTATTGGAAGCTGCAGGCCCTGCACTTCCTATATAATCAGATATATTTATCCTTCTCAGCTCTCTGAGGTGGTTGAAGAATAGACAGCTTGAGTCTCATAGCTAAATTTTGAGTTGTTTAGGAATCAAGAGGGCGTTCTAGATCTAAGAAGATGGTTATAATAGTGATGCAAGTTAGTATGAAAGCTAAGTCAGTTATAGAACTTTAAACTCATGAAGATGGTTAGAAGGTAGAAGGTTAAAGTCAGGGGCCAAATATGTATGAACTGGACATTGGGAAGGTATACTGGGCCATTTAACTCTCATAAATGTGGCATATTTAATTCTGCTGTTTTGTATAGAATTTACTGTTATAAGAGAAAGAACCATTTGTTGGATTGAAAAGGGAAGCTGTTGGGGGGAAGAGGGTGGAAGGGTGGGACAGGAAGGGGGAATAGGGAAGGGTTTGTGACTGAGATGTAACTTGAAGAAAAAAAATAAAGTACTTAAAAAATCAGAAAAATGTTTCTTTAGGTCTTTATTTCCTTCTGACTCTCATATCACATACAATTTCATCAAGTAAATTTGTTTAGTTTTCTTCTGTTCATTTGTCTTTTTCAACTTTATTTTCAGACCCAATTCATGACTTTAAGAGGGTCAAGAAAAATGTTTGGGTTTTTTCCCAACTATACTAACTATGGAAAGCAAACAAAACTGTGAAGTATTAGTTGTGTCTTATAGAAAATGGACAAAAAAATTTAATAACACTACTTGGAATATGACCTGAACCACAGTAAGTTTTGTGATTCAGAATGGGCAAGAACTAGTCCAAGTGCAGTTATTAAAGATTTTTCAGGCAAACGTTGTGGAAATGTGTTTTATAATAGAAGGAAAAAAAGGAATTTTCTCTGTGGGCATCATATATAAAATTCAACTCAAAATGAGCAAAAGATGTACAAGTAAACTAAAAAATCAAATAATAATCCTTACAAGAATATCATAGCAATACATCTTTAAGAGGTTGTATTAACTGGTGAGTTTCTTAGATATGCCACTAAAAACATAAACAACAAAAGAAAAATATCTTGTAATTCAGTGGAAGTAAAAATTTTTGTGCTCCAAACACATTAACAACATCAAAAGGGGCCAGTGATATACCTTAGTAGTAAAGCAGATGCCTAGCATGGAAAGTTCAAAACCCAATACCACTAAAAAAAACTCGAATGACAGTTTCATGAGGTCCCATTTATTGATTGTTGGTCTTAGAGCCTGAGCTGTTGATGTTCTGTTCAGGAAGTTGTCACCTGTGCCGATGAGTTTAAGGGTTTTACGCACTTTCTCTTCTAATAGATTTAGTGTGTCAGGCCTTATGTTAAGGTCTTTGATCCACTTAGACTTAAGTTTTGTACAAGGTGATAAGTATGGATCTAATTTCATTCTTTTACATGTCGACATCCAGTTAGACCAGCATCATTTGTTAAAGATGCTGTCCTTTTCCAATTGTATGGTTTTGGCTTCTTTATCAACAATTAAGTGACTATAGGTTTGTGGGTCCATTTCTGGGTCTTCAATTTGATTCCATTGATCCACTGGTCTGTTTCTAAACCAGAACCATGCAGTTTTTATGGGCAACCTACAGATTGGGAAAAGATCTTCACCAACCCCACATCTGACAGAGGGCTAATATCCAAAATTTACAAAGACCTCAAGAAATTAAATGCCAAGAAACCAAATAATCCAATCAAAAAATGGGGAACAGAGCTAAACAAAGAATTCACAAAGGAGGAATCCCTAATGGCTGAGAGACACTTGAAGAAATGCTCACCTCAGCATCCTTAATCATCAGAGAAATGCAACTCAAGACGACTCTGAGATTCCAACTCACACCTGTGAGAATGGCTAAGATCAAAAACTCAAATGACAGCACATGCTGGTGAGGTTGTGGAGAAAGGGGAACACTCCTCATTGCTGGTGGGAGTGCAAGCTTGTACAACCACTATGGAAATAAGTCTAATCTTAGAAATCTTGGAATAGCTCTACCTCAAGACCCAGCCACACCACTTCTGGGTATACATCCAAATAATTCCTCACTAAACCACACGGACATTTCCTCATCTATGTTCACAGCAGCCTTATTTGTAATAGCTAGAAACTGGAAACAACCCAGATGTCCCTCATCCGAGGAATGGATTAAAAAAAAAATGTGTTACATCTACACAATGAAATACTACTCAACCATCAGAAACAATGAAATCATGCAATTTTCAGCCAAATGGATGGAACTAGAGAAGCTCATCCTGAGTGAGCTAACCCAGACTCAGATGGATGCACATGACATCTATTCACTTATAATCAGATTTTAGCCTTATAGTATAGGATAACTATGCTACAGCCATTCCACCAAAGGGTACAGGAACATAGACTTTGTTACCTATCAATGAGACACTTTGCCCTAATGGTGCTGCCTTGTAGGCCCCCAGTGTATGAGGAGGCTCTTGGCCTTCATATGACTGCTGAACTGGTGTGGGGAACTGATATGTAAGGGCACTCCACTCCGGAGTAGTGGGGTGGAAGGGATAGGGTGTAGAGGGTGGGAGGGTGGGACTGGGAGGGTTGGAAAGAGGGCACTGTGATGAAGATGTAACCTGAAGTAATAAATAAATATTTTTTTAAAAAAAGAGTACATGAAATTGAGAGAGACACCTGGTGGGGAGTTGGAGGTGAAGGAGTAGGGATGGGTTGGGTGGACACACGTACACATGTGTGAAACTCTCAAAGAGTAATTAAAAATATTTTAATTTCTTTAAAAAATATATGTCTTTAAATCCACACATTATAGGCCAAGCTCTATCAAAACCATTTTATAGCTATTTTTAAGCTTTTATATAGTTGATTTACTTCAGAAATTTCAATACATTTATAATCTAGGAGAACCAAAGTAAATACTCATGAGCCTTTAAGAGAATAAATACATGAATTTTAATTAAAGACCAAATTATTTTATTTAGTGTGCAACTTTGTATCCATAGTTTCAATACACTTATGAGTCCTCTGATTTTCATTAATGAAAAACAATAAAAATACATTAGTAGAAAAAAAATAGGCTAATGAGGGGGGCTGGAGAGATTGCTCATAGGTTAAAAACACTTGCTGCCTCATAATTTTAAAAATATATTTTTAAAATTATGAGGCAAGTTAGTAAGAAAGCTGAGTTAGATATAGAACTTTAAACTCATGGAGATGCTTAGATAGTAGAATGTTAAAGTCAGGTGCCAAATACATATGGACTGGACATTGGGAATGTATGCTAAGCCATATAACTCTTATAATCGTGGCCTATTTATTTCTGTTGTTTTGTATTGTATTTATAGTTATAAGAAAAAGAACCATTATTTGGTCTGAAAGGGAGAGCTGTTGGGGGGAAAAATAAATACCTTAAACTAAAAAAAAAAGAAGGGAAGAGGATGGGGGGGTTGAGGGGGAGGAGGGTGCAAGGGTGGGACTGGAGGGGGGAGTAGGGAGGGGATTATGATTGAGATGTAACTTGAAGAAAAAAAAATAAATTATTTAAAAAAAAAAAAAAAAACACTTGCTGCTTTTGCAGAGGACCCAGGTTCAGTTCCCAGCACCCACTTTGGGTAGTTTTCGATTACCTATAAGACCAGTTCCAAGGGATCCAACCCCTCCTCTGTTTCCCAAAGGTACCTGCACACAAGTGGTACACACCCTCAGACCCACATACATACACATGAATAAAAAATAAATTTTAAAAAGAAATAGAAAACTATCCTAGTGAACATAGGAATTCTTAACTCTAGTACATTGGGTTTAGGCTATTGAGAGGAATGTAATATTACTACATGATACATCATAGATAAATCATCTCTATGAAAGATCCAGAATGGGCAAAATGTGTTTAGAGAGAAGTTAGGTGAGCTATTATCTGAGGCTGGATCAAGGGTAGGGCTGGAGGTCAGTGGAATGGCTTTGGTTTCCTTTGGAAGTAATGGAGTATTCTAAAATTAATGGCAATAATGGTATCATAACCTTGTGAACAAGTACATAAAAGCCACTGAATTGTCTTTTAAATGGGTAATTCTCAAGAAAATTGTTTCCATGAAAAAAAAAACCCTTAGGCAATAATTCCCATTCTAAATATATAAACTCTAATGTGTTAATATCTTAAAATAGAAAAATATATGCTTCCAATACATTGTAGTAGAGAAAGCCAAAAAACATATAGATTAGTTTGTTTGTACTAACAGTCAATATTGATATTGGTATACTGTACATCATTAGCTTCCTACTAAATTTCAAACTATTTACCACAACATAAATTCAGAAATTGACTTGATTTTAAGCTTCTGATTTATACGTTCTGTCTTTGTATGGAAATGAAAAATAAATGTCAAATAGCAGGATTTCATTCCTAAGCAATTGTTAATTTGCAGTTTGTTAATGTGAACATTAATGAAACATATATGTCAAGCTAACATTTAATTTCAGCATTCCACAATTTACACTGTTGTCAAAAGTAAATACATATAATCTGGTAAATTTTAGAAATAATTTCTAAAATATAAAATATAATGAAAAAAATTCAAAAGATTTTTAGCAAATTAACTCTGTATGTACAATCCTACTTTCCCCTCTAACTTGAGTTTCAAGAGTTTCTGGTGAAAAGTTTAATCATTTATTGGCTTAGTTATAGAGTGCTTAAAAATTAATAATTCTGAGAGTTTAGATAAAAGTCACAAAAATGAAAGAATACTCTCATTATTCTACAATTAATGTCTACTTAAAATATAACTATAGAGATGGAGAGATTTGGCTTATTGGTTAAGAGTACTGGCTGCTTCTTTAGAAAACCAAGGGATCAATTTCCAGCAATCATGTGGGAGTTTACATCTCCATTAGCAATGGATCCTCTGCCATCTTCTGGCCTCCATGGGCACGAGGCACACATACAGTACACAGACATAAATGCAGGCAAAAAACGCATATACATAAAATTACATAAATAAAATAGAACCTACAGAATAGAATACATAAAAATGTTGTAACATTTCTACACTTGTAAACATGACTGCACTAACTAGTTGGTATTCAGAGCTAAGAGATCAGGTGATATTATATCACAGAGAAGAAACCAAATATCATTTTAGGAAAGGACATGAAGCTACATGTCAAGCTTCTATAAGTCAACCTGTGACAACAAAGTGTTCACTACATCATATTTTATTAATTATTATTAATAACTATACCTATAAAATAGTACAAATACATATTGTGTTAGTTTGAATAGTAATAGCCTCCACAGGCTCATGTATCTGAATGCTTAGTCACCAAAGAGTGGCATATTTGAGAAGGATTAGGTGGTGTTGCTTTGTTGAAGTAGGTGTGACCTTGTTAAAGGAAGTGTGTCACTGGGGGCGGGCTGTGGGTACGCTTTGAGGTCTTCAGTGTTGCTTTCTCTACCTACAGATCAGGGTGTAGCTCTCAACAACTGCTCCAGTGCTTGCCTGCATGCTGTCATGCTCCCCTCTATGATGTTAATGGACTAAAACTTTATGCAAGACCCCAGTTAAATGCTTTCTTTTATAAGATTTTCCTTGGTCATGGTGTCTCTTCACAGAAATAGAACAATGTCAAGAGACCAATATAGGGAGTTAGATTAATATAAATTAGATTTAGTGACTATCTAGGGGTTTCTGATACAGTCTCTTAATTCAGGGCATGAAGATCAACTTGGCTGTGGAAAAACAAGGTTGAAGTCAGGTGAAACAGGAAAGACTTAATGGACTAAAAAACAAGGTTGAAGCCAGGTGAAACAAGGAGAGAAAGACATAAATGGACTAAAAAACAAGGTTGAAGCCATGAAAAACAGGAAAGACTTAATGGACTAAAAGCAAGGTATTTGGCCTGGAATTGTTTTCACCTGCTAAGTGGGCAGAGCCCAAATTAAGCTGAAACAGGTGGAACAAGGAGAGATCCTATTTAAGGACAAGTGGATGGAGCCAAGAAAGCTGCATGCTAGAGAGCCACATGCTAGATAGAGAGCTCCGATGCTAGTGATTCCTCACACTAGAAAGGACAATGGGTACTTTGTATCATCTGATGGAGAAAGTGCTGGTGAACTGATGGACAGATCTCCCTGAGGCAGAAAGAAGCTGGTAAGCAGAAAAAGCATCAGCAAGACAGCAAAAGGCCAAGGACTAAACCCATTTGCTCAGCTTAGAGAGGTTTGACCTGTCTGAACAGTGGCCTAAACGAAACTGTGGCCGGCTT
The DNA here is from genome assembly GCA_907164525.1 of Lophiomys imhausi. Classification (NCBI taxonomy): domain Eukaryota; kingdom Metazoa; phylum Chordata; class Mammalia; order Rodentia; family Muridae; genus Lophiomys; species Lophiomys imhausi. The sequence continues at coordinate 714,932 of CAJQZJ010037497.1, read as the reverse complement.
TAAAGACTGAGGCAGAGCGGCAGAGTTGCTGATAGGAAGGAAATAAGTTGGCCTACAGACAGCTGAGGTCTCCCAAAGAGAAGAAAGCCTCAAGCCTTATTTAAGGTGAAACCACCATAGCCAATTTACCCTGATGAACCTGCGTCTGAGATATTCCAGAAGAAAAAAGACTGCTAAGTGCATTAAAGAGTCTACCCCAGAGACAGTGTTCCTGACGATGGAGGACCTGCCCCAGAGACTGTATCCTTCTAAAAGGTTATGAAAATAGTTGTAATAGTTATCAATAGGTTTAGTGGTTAGGTCATAGGGGTTGTAGGAATTTGTAGGGTTAGTAGTTAAGTGTTTGTATTTGTTATAAGTGAATATAGTTACTAATAAACAAATATTTAATAATTTTTAAAAGTTCAGGTACAGACCAAGACACATATGTTTACATGTAAAACACGTATATGTATATCAAAATATAATATGTAAATAATTTGATGAGTTCTTTGTTGTTTTTTCAATATTATTGATGTTAGATAAAACATAAATGTATTAACTTACTGGTACATTGAACTCAGAGCCAGTGGGCTACATGTAGCTCAGGGTAGCTATAAATATGGTCTGGCCTAACATAAAAGTGTAAACTTACTAAAACATTGTAAGACATTTTTGTGATTTTTTTTAAGCTGGATTGTTCAGTTCTCAAGGGAGAACAGCATCATAATCATAATATATTGGGGTTTTAGGTTTGTTTGTTTGTTTGTTTTACATTTTTTGAGACAGGGTTTCTCTGTGTGTCCTTGACTGTCCTGGACTCACTTTGCAGACCAGGCTGACCTTGAACTCAGGGATCCACCTGCCTCTGCCTCCCAAGTGCTGGGACTAAAGGCATGCACCACCACACCCGGCAATTACAGGCAGCTATGAACTGCCATGTGGGTGCTGGGATTTGAACCCAGGTCCTTTTGGAAGAACAACCAGTGCTCTTAACCACTGAGCCATCTCTCCAGCCCCTCATAATATAATGTTAATGGTTGAACACACCTGTTTTCTTTCTATGCAGTCAGTGACCTGGTAATATTGCAGGGTACAAGTCAAACTCCAACAAATAAAACAATATCATTTTAAAACAGAGCTCAAGGAGGTAACGATTGCTGCCTAAGTGACTGAAGTTCCAAAAGAATTTATGCTTAAAGCATTTAAATCTTGAAACAAATTTGATCTCATAGAAATAAAAGTATCACACATTTTTCTCCTATAATGCTTGACAATTCATTACAGATTCCCCCTAGTGAGCTAACATTTCAAACAAACTCTGAGTGTGTAGTTATGAAGTGAGTTTCAACTTTAATATAAAATCAAATGTGGAATTCTCTGAATTAAATATGTTCAATATATGTATATATTCATTGATAACTCTCATTCCCAAATTGGAAAAAAACTATCTAAATAATAAAGATAGTAATCATCTCATTTAGATTAGCCATTCTGTGGTCTGACTAAATAGGCTCACGTCACCTTGAGGCTTTAATAGTAGTTTAAAATTTATATTTCCTCTTTGTATGTGTGCACATGTTTGTGTATATGCTTGTGTGTGGAAGTACATGTGTGTACATATGAGTATGGAGGCAGGAGGTTAATGCCAGATGTACTTCTCTATCATATTTCTCAAAGATTTATTTATTTGTATTTTATGTGCATAAGTGCTTATCTTCATGTATCTGTGTATACCATGTGCATCCTGTTGCACATAGAGACCAGAAGAAGATGTCAGATCCCTGGAACTGGAGTTACAGACAGTTATAAACCATTATATGGATGCTAGGAATCAAACCCAGGTCCTCTGCAAGAACAGAAGCACCTTTAACTACTATCTCTCTAGGCTCTCTCTATTTTTGAGACAAAACTGAACCTTGAGCTCACCAATTGGCTAGACATGCTATCCACTTACCTTCTCTCTCTACTTCCCCATCAATGTGCGCTGGGGGATCTGGGTTTGTATGTGAATGGTAGGGATCTGAACCCAGGTCCTAATAATTCCCCATCAAACATTTTACTGAATGACCCATCTTTACATTCACCAAAAGGCATTCTTGAAACCTCTATTACCTCAGTCCTATAGATTGATATGAGATCTGAATTCTGCCTTGTCCTATTAAATGCTGAGGGCATTTCTAATGCTAGTATGACTGGACACCAGAGACAATGGAAGATAGAAAGTTATGTTCAAATCTCAGACATCAAAAAGCCAGTCAAAGAGGTACATAGCAAAGAACTCAACAGAAAATTAGGAAACAATTTGGGCAAATTCAGAGTTCAATGTTGTAGCCAAAACTTGGTGGTGAACTACTCAAATCTGTTTCCTACTTAAATAGTTATGAATCTGTAGCCTTGATGTAACTTCTGTCATTTGCTCAAAAAGGTTGAAAATTCAATGCAGATATATTAAAATTGTGTAATTGTCCTTATATGTGGGATGAAAAGAAACAGAGAAACATGTAAATATCTATGATCATTTTGATAACTATATACAATAGATGTTTCTCTGTGGTAATTTCATTAACATTAACCATATCTATCATTAACATTAACCATATCTATCTATTTTAGAGAATGAAAGGTTTCTACATTAGCATATTTTCGAGTATATTTTTAATTCCTTAAGTGTATTTGGGAGCCTTTCAGGTACCAATACTGTGAGGAATTAGAGAACTGATCAGACAGCTGTGTCAGCACATGCATAAAGTACCATAAGATCTAGTTTTATTCAGCAAGCATATGATAAAATTTTCTAGATTCTGATATCAGGAAGATGAAGTTAGTTTAAATGCACTTGGAAACTTCATGATTCAGTTAACAGAATTTTTTTTAAAGTTAGTGGGGCTGCCTTGTGTATGAAGAGGCTCTTGGTCCTCATATGACTGATGAACTGAAGTGAGGGACTGATATGTAGGGACACTCCACTTTGGAGGAGTGGGATGGAAAGGATGGGGGTAGAGGGTGGGAGGGCGTGACTGGGAGGGGTTGAAAGAGGGTACTGTGATGGAGATGTAAACTGAAGTAATAAATAAACATTTACAAAAGTTAAATCACATTATCTTACTGAATGTCAAGATTCTGAGCCTATTTCTTTATACTCTCTCCTTAGATGCTGAAGTCTAGAAGCCAACAACAGATCATGTATATGTTAAATATGTTCTTGCAAATAAAAAGAAATAAAATAAAATAGCTATTTCACTCAGTCAAGACAGTATAAAGTTTCCATTTGCTGATTATTCATTATTGTTATTGTTATTTTGTCTTTATTTGTAAGTACAGTTAAGTGGTCAAAATTATTATACTACGATTATTAAAGCATAATATTTGTATACCATAATAATCAAGATATAAACAAATTGAAACAAAGTTTGGCGCCAGGCATGGTGGCACACACCCAGCGCTCAGGAGGCAGAGGCAGGTGGGTCTCTGTGAATTCAAGGCCAGTTTGATCTACAGAGTGAGTTCTAGGACAGCCAGGGATACACAAAGAAACCCTGTCTCAAAAAAAAAAAAAAAAAACCATAAAACAAAGTTTGGCATGGTGATACACACCTGCAGTCCTAACTATTTGGGAGACTAAGACAGGAGGACAGCTGGAGCCTTTGTACTAGATGTCAGCCCGAACAACATAGCAAGACCACATATCCAAAAATAAGAAATAAAAAGAAACTAAGATATATAGGACAGTAAAAAGAAGATAAAATCACCAGGGATTAAGTCTTCTTTCATTTATTATTTGAATGACCTTAGAAAACTTATTTAACCATTTTGAATTGTTTCCACATTTCTAACAAGAAAAAAATCCTAGCACCATAAACAAAGAGTTGTTGGAGAATAATATAAAGAGCTTTATAAAACTGGAAAGGAGTGAATAAATTTCATTGGCTTATTATGGAGTAATAACTTTTCTTGAGAGAGAAATTTTATAAACAGTATGATAAATCTGCTTCTTAAATAGTTTTTTAAGTTTATGTGTATGTGTGTTTTTGTGTGACTATACAAAATTTGTGTACCAATAGCCACAGAAGGTATCAGATTCTCCAGAATAGTAGCCACAGGCAGTTGCGAGAGTCCAATGTGGGTGGGTGCTGGGAACTGAACTGGGTCTTCTGTAAGAGTAGTAGAGGTTCATAACCACTGAACTATCTCTCCAACTCTGGATACACTTCTTTGCATTTAAATGTTTAATTTAAATAATGAAATTAAATAGACAACCAATCTCCCCCTCTCTTTTAGTAAATTAACATAAATTAACACAACAAGGAAGTCCATAGAAATAGTTACATTTTGTAGCCAAAAGTGACAACTTATTTCTGATACTTTTAAATCTTGCTTTTAGTATTTTGTTTAATTAACAAATGCTATCTATACTTTCAACTAAATATTACAAGTAGAACTTATAAGAAGAAAAGTTACTTATATTTCTAAATTAAATCTTAATTATTTTTCTTATTTAGATCATTTGATTCAAGTGCATTAATAGTAGACTATACTCTTTATAATAAAAATAAATAACTACTTTGTTCTTTCTATACTCATTACCTGAAGGAGACATTAGATAGAACCAAATATAGTTACAATATCAAGCAAACACAACAATCAAAGGAAAAATACTTGCAGCAAACCATACCTAGTAATAAGGACTGCATTATCGTGGTGGGCAATCCCATTTTCTGGAATGGTGTTTCCATCACTTTGGTGGGAGAGAATGGATTTCTGCCATTTACAGAAGCTATCGAGGGACTTGTCTGCATGATGGTTTATCTCCAAGTTTGGCTGCAATACAACATGCATACTAGAAATGTTCCAAACAAATTACTAAGGTCAGTTGTCAAAACTTTGAAAACTAAAGTGGGACTATAATTAGAAGCAGTGGGTTCTAGGAATAATCTCTTGCCGATGTTTATCTCCACAACATCTCACCTAGAGTCCATTTAATTTATTACTGAACAGACTTTCCTTCCAATTCCAACTTGAACAATGAAGAGGACATATCCGAGATCATCACCATACAAAAATCAACCAAAACCATTATTATCAGATAAGCCATACAAATAAAATATTCAACCTTAATTCTGAAACATGTAGCAAGTATGCATATCTGGGGAGAAAGTTTTAATAAGATATGAGATGTATACTGTTAAAAAGTATCTCAGTATTGCATAAAAATTAATGTTTAGAGTTAAAAATATTTAACTTCCTAGGATAAGTAACAAACAAATAAATATGTTCATAATGATAATCCCATAGTCTAAGAGCTTTGATGCACAAAATAATTCATTCTTACCTGATCTTCTGTGAGAACAATTAAACGAGCCACTATAATATTCACAACGTTTCCTAGACTGGAGTCACGGTAAAGTTTGGCAACCTGACCTCCAGAAAATAAGAAAAGACAAAAAATCAGACAAAAATAATGGGGTGATATTTTGAATTTCTAAAATGATAAAATACATTTTTATGACTTTATGGTGTATATTTTTAAAGATATTCTTTTACCCTATACCACTTAAGACTCTACCTTCAAGATGCTTTGGTTAAATAAATTTATGTAAGATGTATTTTCTCCTAGAGATGAACTGTATGTATCACAAAATTGAAGAATATGAACTGATGTTTCAAGTTCCTTAAATAAGACTTAAAAACTCATTTTTAAACATTTACATTACTAAAAATAGGACATTTTAAATTTTATTTTCTATGCAAATTAAAAGTTAATTGACCACCTAGGTATAGTGGTGCATACCTTTAATCAGGCAGATATTTGAGTCCAATGACAGCCTGATCTACATAGTAAGTTACAGACAGCCAGGATTATATACAGAGAGAGATCTTGTCCCAAGGGAAAAAAAATGTTGGTTGACAAATTCTTAGTCTGGAGGAGAGGAAGTCAGTACAATTCCAAGGCAGAGCAAGTCTGTATCTACTGGGTACAAGTTCTAGACTCAATCTCAAGCACAAATTAAAATAATGACACAAATTCATTTTTCCCATTTTACACAAATGAAATTTTATCATCCGTTTTAGTAAAAATTCATTACCTTACTATAAAACACAATAAACTACATAGTAACATAGTATACAAAGGGATCAAACTTACAATATTCATCACACTCAAAATATAATGTTCAATGTCTTTACGGCCATGATAGCCCACCATCATTTTGTCTGCCACTACTAGTGTCTCCACAAATCTCTCAGTGCTCACAGATCTTCTCAGTCTTCGATGAATATGTGTATCATTAATTGGTGGTAAAGAAGGAAAAGCAGATGTCTTATTCAGCCACCAAGGTTTGCTATTTCGTGTGAGATCTACAATAAAAACAATGAAGTAATTCAGATAGATGTACTAACCAAATACATTTATGTATAGATCTCATATTGATAGGTGTTTCATAAACTTTCGAATGGATCAAGATATTCAAAATAAAGGAAGAGAGTAAAGAACAATATAAATAAGAAAAACTTACAAATCTTCAAATTGAAAAAATTAATATCAACATTTAATTTCTCATGAAATGAAATAAATATAGCTATAAAATGAATTAGTTAATAAACTTTTAAATAACTCTTTCATGTTATTCCAGTAGCTAGCTGCATTATAAAAATGCCTTTATATTTGTAACATATACTGTAACAAACAATTTAACATTTTATTATAAAAATACTTTTATATTTGAAATATATACCATAACAAACAATTTAAGTTTTGGGGTTTTTTTTTTTGGTTTTTTGGTTTTTTGGTTTTTAAGACAGAGTTTCTCTGTGTATAGGCTATCTGGGACTCACTTTGTAGACCAGGCTGGCCTTGAACTCACAGAGATTCATCTGTCTCTGCCTCCTGAGTGCTGGGATTAAAGGCGTGCACCACCACCCTCGGCTCACCCTTTAAGATTTAATAGATTAAAACCATGCTGTCAGAAAACAATGATGCCGCAGTATTTGTCCTTAAGGTGAAAAAGTATCCGTGTTACAGGACGATCTCTTGTTACAATGTCTTAGAGGGCAGTGGTGGTACAGGCCTTTTATCACAGCACTCAAGAGGCAGAGTTAGGCTGAACTCTTGAGTTCAAGGCCAGCATGATCTACAGAGTGATGATTTCCAGGACAGCCAGGGCTACTGAGAGAAACTCTCAAAAGCAAAGCAAAACAAAACAAAAGTCTTAATTAGAACCAAATCTGTTCTTCTCAATTTAAAAATGCTATGAATTAGATTCCCCACATAAGTTGGCAGAACACACACACAGTATTCCTTTTCTCGAGTCTAAAAGTGGGTTTTTCAGTGGTTAAAGAGCACGTGACCAAGTTCAGATTCTCATAAACCACTTAAATCTAGGTGACTGAGGCAACACACCTGTTTTGGTTTTTTTGGGTTTTGTTTTTTATGTTCATTTATTTTTTCACCTTACACGAACTTTGATGCCTGCTTTTGATCACTTGTAATTTTCATGGGATCCAATGGCAAGCTGGCTAGCTAGAATAGTCATATAAATGAACTGTAGGTTGGATTTAAAAACCCTGACTTAATAAATAGGTGGAAAAGCAAATGAGATGATTTTTTTACATTAACCTAGGGTCACCATAAGTATATGCATGCAAAACACACATACACCCACACACAAGCAAAAAAAAAAAAATGCTTACACACACCACACACTGCTGCCATTCACTTTGGTGTGTAGATTGGTGTCTTCCTTGTTCAACTCATGGTTAGGTAGTCATATTGGTGAGACTTTATAGGTGTAGCTTCTGACATTAATAGGAGACATTCTCACAGCAAACTCCCCATCCTTGCTCTTATCTGCTGTTCTTCTGTTCCATGGCCCTGAGGTAGGAGTTTGGTTGGTTGCCACACACTTATTTTTAAAACCACACTGGGAGGTAGAGGGCTGGAGAGATGGCTCAGCAGTTAAGAGCACTGGTTGTTCTTCCAAAGGACCCAGATTCAAATCCTAGCACCCACATGGCAGTTTGAAACTGTAATAATGGTGGGGCATGGTGGTGCAAGCCTTTACTCCCAGCACTTGGGAGGCAGAGGCAGGTGAATCTCTGTGAATTCAAGGACAGCCTGGTCTACAGAGTGAGTTCCAGGATAGCCAGGGCTACACAGTTCTCTGTTTGGAAAAACGTAAATATATATATATATATATATATTTGATATGGCCCACACACCTTCATTTTTTAAAAATCAGGTTTTCAGTACTGAGTAAGGTTTCTAGTTGTATGTCATTTGTAAACACTATGCCATTTATATTTATTTTTATTAAATAAATTTGAGCAGTCAGAAGACTTTAACATGTTTCTTTCATGTCTTTATGCAGACCTGAACATGTTTTATCATGTCCACTAGCTAAAATGTTTAATAAAGAAAAATTAAATTACTATATAATTGACAGAAAGTAGCACTATTTTAATTGTTTTCCCATTAGCTTTTGCCATTTTAAAACTTTGCACTAGGGATCCAAGATGGTGCCGACCATAGAGCAGTGCATCTGAGTAGTAGGTGAATGAGATTAGTCACTGTGGAGTGAACATGAGGTCCCCTAGCCTACAGTGAAACACAGACAGTGTCTGAATTCCCACAGCGAACACTGAGACTGGTCACCAGGTAAAACAGCCCACGCAGTTCCTGGGAACACCACCCTGAGATCAGCCAGCTCCATCACCGGTCTGGAGAGGAGCTCTGGCTAGAGATCTAGCCCAGGAGCAGATCCAGCCCACAGATCCAGCCCACGGCTCCAGCCACAGACCAGTGGCCCCGCCTGTCTGATATCCAGCCTTCACTCAGACCTGTACACCTAAGAGAGAAAAACAGCCGCACCACAAGAGCAAAGGTTTACTACATCCCAAATCAGCAGGAAGTCATTTTAAGAGAACAACGTCCAATCCCCAGAAGGTGGGGAGGGTGTTCCCCCCACTTTAGTTATTTGATAGATAATAGAAAATTTTGTTATTTAGGGGAAAAGACTACAAGCTGTTAAATGGTCTTGTTAAATGGGTTTTGGAGGTTAGACACAGGGACTTCTCTCTTTTTCTTTTCTGTATCCTTCTTTCTCTCCTTTATAGGAGTGAACAGACTTGAGAAAAATGGGACATAGACATAGTATAGGAAAGATCAAGAAAAAAGGACAGATTATTGAATATGGCCTTATACCTTTGTATACTGATACAAAATTAATATTACATTTGGCTAAATTGGTATTGATCATTGTATATTAATGCAAAATTAAGATTGTATAGGGCTACATCGGTATTGATCTTTGTATATTGATACAAAATTAAGATTATATTTGGTCACAATGGTATTGACCCTTGTATATTGATGTAAAATTAAGATTGTATTGGGCTACATCGGTATTGATCTTTGTATATTGATACAAAATTAAGATTATATTTGGCCACATTGGTATTGATCTTTGTATATTGATACAAAATTAAGGGTAACGCTTATTAAAGGTACTGTTCGTAGTAATACTTAAAAATGAAATGTCAAGTTTTGACCTCTTGCTACCAACCGACATAAACTGTTTAGGATAATTAAGAAACAGAAACTAATAGTCATGAAAACGTGTCATTTTGTTAGTTACTATGACAGTATATCACAGTTATTTTCTAAGCTACTCAGAAATCAAGTTGCTAAGAGACAAGCAATATTTGCTTATCTAAATATAAGAGATAGATAGGGCATCTTCAAAAACCTCAAGAGATCTTCAGAAAATGGCATTCAAAGATGTTTTCTTAACTTAAGATTTTTTGATATCAAGACATGTCAGCTCCTGACAGCACCCCCTATTCTACTCCAAGTAGAAGATGAGCATCGAAGAATCTCCAGTGGGAGATGATTGAATTGGTGGTAAGCCTTTCTCTTGGCAAGAAAAACCTCTTGCTTCAACTGTAGACAGACTTCTGTCCAAAAAGGACAAAACTTGGAAGCAGATAAGTCGACAGCCTAGCTCTGCGAAGACAGGGTAGGTATGTCCTTCATAATTCCTGCTCTACAATCAATGTCTGTCAGAGAAATGGGGCCAAATGGCTGAAGATTGATGCTGTAATGTATGGAGAGAAAATGGGAACTGTCCAGGTAGCCACTGGTATGTCATTTCTTAGTTTTGGAAGCTGCAGGCCCTGCACTTCCAATATAATCAGATATATTTATCCCTCTCAGGTCTCTGAGGTGATTGAAGAATAGATAGCTAGAGTCTCATAGTTAAATTTTGAGTTGTTTAGGAATCAAGAGGGTGTTCTGGATCTAAGAAGATATTTTTAAAATTGTGAGGCAAGTTAGTATGAAAGCTGAGTTAGATATAGAACTTTAAACTCATGGAGATGATTAGATAGTAGAATTTAAAGTCAGGTGCCAAATACATATGGACTGAACATTGGGAATGTATGCTAAGCCATATAACTCTTATAATTGTGGCCTATTTATTTCTGTTGTTTTGTATTGTATTTATAGTTATAAGAAAAAGAATCATTTTTTGGACTGAAAGGGAGAGCTGTTGGGGGGAAAAAGAAATACCTTAAACTAAAAAAAAAAAAAAAAAAAAAAA
>CAJQZJ010037497.1:664365-694358 GCA_907164525.1 Lophiomys imhausi | reverse complement strand
AAAAAAAAAGAAGGGAAGAGGATGGGGGGTTGAGGGGGAGGAGGGTGGAAGGGTGGGACTGGAGGGGGGAGTAGGGAGGGGATTGTGATTGAGATGTAACTTGAAGAAATAAAAAATAAATTATTTTAAAAAAATAAATAAAACCTTGCACTAGTAAAGAAATTTTACAAAGTAAGAAGAAATGGAAATGATCATGAGAAAAAAAGAAGTAAATACTTTGAAACCTCATATAAATTAAATAATTATCCTTATTTCTAAAGGTCAAGGGAGAGAGGGACATAACAATTCTTTCAATAGTCTACTCCAAAATTGTATTCACTAATATCTAGTTGTGGCAAACAAACCCACAAGTTGTCACAATGACCCTGCCTTCATACTCTTTTGTGGTAGGATAGGATCACAACTTGGAATACAAGTGATTACATATATACAAACACATGCTAACTCTAGATTCTTCCTTTGCTTAATGATAGCATGCAATGATAGCATGTTTTTTAACTCAAGGGAAAGACCTGTAGGTTCCCTCCAGCAGGCCAGCCAAAAACTAAAGCTATCTAAAACTACAAAGAGAGAATGCTATGAAGAACCAAAGGAATGGGGAAGTAGATTATCCTTCGATCAAGAGGCCATGTGAAAATCCAACTCTAGCTAAAGCTAAGCATAAGATCTGTGGGGTAATAAATGAGTGTTTTTCAAGCCACTGTATTTGTAACAAATATTGCTGTGAAATATTACAATATTTTTATATTAATATAACTGCATTTTCTGCTGTTTAGTCATCTGCTATCACAAAGTCATTACTTTATGTGAACTATGCCAATCTTTCACTCCTCTGGCTACATACAGAATTTAAGCTCCATTCATTTGGTCATTTTACTTCTCTGATCTATTTAATTTCCATTTATTTTAACTTAAAGCATTGAAACATTTAGACATATCTGGAAAGAGTAGTATTGCTTATCAGTGCTACTATGAGCACCATTCTGATTGTTATAATTTTCAGACTTTTATTTTTTTAAATTGTTAGTTTGCTTGGCTGTATGTCAAACAATCAATTGTTTGTGAAGGTCTCTAACAGGCCTGAGCATGGCAAACATGGTTCCAACAGGTTGTGCCTGTAACCCTTCTCCTTCTTGCTAAAAACCCTTAACATTCCTAAAGCTAGCCGTCTCCAACATCTATTCCCTTATTTACCACTTCCTCCTCCTGAGGCTAACCACCAAGGTCAAGCTATCAGAGAATTGAAATCAGTAATCAAAAGCTGTCTTTTAACTACACTAACAATTTCAATCAAAATTAAACACCTCATCCTAATATGGGATATCCCCTTTTCCCCTTATAAACTGCCATTTCTTAAGAGATACACCTATCTCCTCTCTATACAGAGGCAATCTTTTGTCCCTCTCAGGAAAATATACTTTCCACCACTCCTTTTTGCTTCCCCCCACCTTGTCTCCTATGCTCCATCTTTGTCACTCTGAGGCAAATAAATATCCTTTGTGCTGAGAACTTGGTCTTGGTGTGTCCTGTACCAACTCTGGTCCATTTACTTTGAATATGAGATCTGCATATTTTTATTTATAAATGTCCAAGGAAGACATTATATAGCATATATAATTATATATTTACTATATATGTATATAGAAAGAAGAGATAATATTCTGTTTTGTTTTTAAATTAATTCAACATAATTAACTCATTAGAACCCTCTATGTTTTAACACTTTTAAATTACTTTCATAATGCTAAACACAATGATTTATTCTTAACTGATATATGACTAGTAAAAAATTGGCATACAAGATTTGACTTGTTTTATTTCAAAATAAAGTTTAGTACTTCTTCAAATTATTCTTTGCTCAACTTAATTTTTTTTTACTATTTATTTTATTTATTTATTTTTTATAAATGAATTTATTTATTTGTTCCTTCAGGTTACATCTCCATCATATTGTCCTCTTTCCCACCTTCCCAGCCACACCTTCCCACCCTCTACCCCCCAACCCTTCCATCTCACTCCTCTGGAGTGGAGTGTACCTACATAACAGTCCCTCGCCCCAGTTCAGAAGTCATATGAGGGCCAAGAGCCTCCTTATACACTGGGGGCCTACAAGGCAAGACCACCAGGGAAAAGTGTCTCATGGCTAGGGAGAGAAAACTAAAAAACAAACAAACAAAAAAGTCTATGTCCATGTACCCTTTGGTGCATCGGTTGTAGTATAGCTATCCTGTACTATATAGGTAAATTCCTGCCATAAGTGAATAGATGCCATTTGCATCCTTCTGAGTCAGGGTTAGCTCACTCAGGATGAGCTTCTCTAGATCCATCCATTTGGCTGCAAATTGCATAATTTCATTGTTTCTAATAGCTGAGTAATATTCCAATGTGTAGATGAACCACAGTTTTTTAATCCATTCTTCAGTTGAGGGACATCTGGGTTGTTTCCAGTTTCTAGCTATTACAGAAAAGGCTGCTATGAACATAGATGAGGAAACATCCTCATGATTCCATGAGGAGCCATTTGGGTGTATACCCAGAAGTGGTATGGCTGGGTCCTGAGGCAAAGCTATTCCAAGTTTTCTAAAATATCACCAGACTGACCTCCATAGTGGTTAAACAAGCCTGCAATCCCACCAGCAATGGAGGAGGGTTCCCTTTCTCCACACCCTCAACAGCATGTGCTATCATTTGAGCTTTTGATCTTAGCCATTCTGACAGGTGTGAGATGGAATCTCAGAGTCCTCTTGAGTTGCATTTCTCTGACGATTAAGGATGTTGAGCACTTCTTCAAGTGTCTCTCGGCCATTAGGGATTCCTCCTTTGTGAATTCTCTATTTAGCTCTGTCCCCCAATTTTTGATTGGATTATTTGGTTTCTTGGCATTTAATTTCTTGAGTTCTTTGTAGATTTTGGATATTACCCCTCTGTCAGATGTGGGGTTAGTGAAGATTTTCTCCCAGTCTGTAGGCTGCCGTTTTGTTTGAATGACAGTGTCTTTTGCCTTACAGAAGCTTTTCAGTTTCATGAGGTCCCATTTATTGATTGTTGGTCTCAGGTCCTGAGCTATTGGTGTTCTGTTCAGGAAGTTGTCAGCTGTGCCAATGAGTTTAAGGGTTGTTTTTACTACTATTGCTCTGTAGTACAGCTTGAAATCTGGGATGGTGATACATACCTCCAGACGTTTTTTGTTTGTTTGTTTGTTTGTTTGTTTGTTTGTACAGGGTTGATTTAGATATTCTGGGTTTTTTTGTTGTTCAATATGAAATTGAGAATAGCTTTTTCCAGGTCTATAAAGAATTGTGTTGGTATTTTGATAGGAATTGCATTGAATCTGTATATTGCATTTGGTAGGATGGCCATTTTTATTATGTTGATCCTACCTATCCATGAGCATGGGTGATCTTTCCATCTTCTATAGGCCTCTTCAATTTCTTTCTTCAAGGGCTTGAAGTTCTTGTTGTACAGGTCCTTTACTTGCTTGGTTAGAGTTACCCCAAGGTATTTTATATTTTTGTGGCTATTTTGAAGGGGGTTGATTACCTTATTTCTCTCTCAGCCCATTTGTTTTTTGTATAAGGACTTCTGACTTTTTTGAATTAATTTTGTATCCAGCCACCTTGCTGAAGGTGTTTATCAGCTGTAAGAGTTCTCTGGTGGAATTGTTGGAGTCACTTATGTATACTATCATATCATCTGCAAATAGGGATAATTTGAATTCTTTGTTTCCAATTTGTATCCCCTTGATCTCTTTTAGTTGTCTTATTGCTCTAGCAAGAACTTCAAGTACTATATTGAAGAGGTATGGTGAAAGTGGGCATCCTTGTCTTGTCCCTGAGTTTAGAGGAAATGCTTGAAGTTTCTCTCCATTTAATTTGATGTTGGCCACTGGCTTGCTGTATATTGCCTTTATTATTTCTAGGTACGGTCCTTGTATGCCCGTTCTCTCCAGAACTTTTAGCATGAAGGGGTGTTGGATTTTGTCAAATGCTTTTTCTGCATCTAGTGAGATTATCATGTGGTTTTTTTTCTTTCATCTTGTTTATATGGTGAATTACATTGATAGACTTTCATATGTTGAACCATCCCTGCATTCCTGGGATGAGGTCTACTTGATTATGGTGTATGATACTTTTGATGTGTTCTTGAATTCGGTCTGCTACATTTTTATTAAGTATTTTTGCATCTATGTTCATGAGGGAGATTGGTCTGAAGATTTCTTTCTTTGTTGGGTCTTTGTGTGGTTTAGGAATCAGGGTGACTGTGGCCTCATAGAATGAGTTTGGTAGTGTTCTTTCTGCTTCTATTTTGTGAAAGAGTTTGAAGAATATTGGTGTTAGCTCCTCTTTGAAGGTCCGGTAAAATTCCATGCTGAAACCATCTGGTGTTGGGAGGGGTTGTTATTTCCCATTATTTTGGTATAGGTGGTCATCCTGTGCTTCTTTTGGTTCAGTTGCTGTGGAGTTTTCTATTCCCTCTGTTTTCTTGGGTGTAGTTATCTTCTCTGGGTTGGAATTTTCCTTCTAGGATCTTCTGTAGGGCTGGGTTTGTGGGTAGATATTTTTTAAATTTGATTTTGTCATGGAATACCTTGTTTTCTCCATCTGTGTTGATAGAGAGTTTTGCTGGGTATAGTAATCTGGCTGGGCACCTATGTTCTCTCAGGGCTTGTAGGACATCTGTCCAGGCCCTTCTAGCTTTTAAAGTTTCTGAGGAGAAGTCCAGTGTAATTCTGATGGGTCTGCCATTGTATGTGACTTGATCTTTTTCTCTTATAGCCTTTAATATTCTTTCTTTGTTCTGTACATTTGGAGTTTCAATTATTATGTGGCTAGAGGAGTTTCTTTTCTGATATAATCTGTTTGATGTTCTGTAAGCCTCTTGGATTTTTATTGACATCTCTTTCTTTAGGTTTGGGACATTTTCTTCTATGATTTTGTTGAATATATTTCCTGGACCTTGGTGTTGGGAGTCTTCTCTTTCCTCTATGCCTATAATTCTTAGGTTTCATCTTTTCATTGAGTCCTTGGTTTCTTGGATGTTGTAGGTGAGAGATTTTTTTTAGCTTTCTCATTTTCTTTCGATGTTGTACTGATTTCTTCCATCGAATCTTCCATGCCTGAGATCCTGTCTTCCATCTCTTGTATCCTATTTTTGATACTCATATCTGTAATTCATGTTCTGTTCCCTTGATTCTCCATTTCCACTCTTAACTCTGACTGTGTTTTTTTTTATTGTTTCCATTTCTATTTTCATGTCTTGAATGATTTTATTCATTTTGTACATTTCCTGCTCCAATTTGCTTGTCTTTGCCTGGAAATCTTTCATTGCCCTGTCTTTTTCCTGTTCAAGTTGAGCCACTTTGGCTTGGAGCTCTCTAATGGTATTATCCATTGCTTTTGCTTGTGAAATTGTGGCTTCTTTGAATTCCTTCATAGATTTAAATTCTTCTTGAAAGGACTCTATCACTTTCCATAATGTAGAATTGTCATCGTTGTCATGTGTTTCAGCTGTGGTGAGGTGGTCAGGACTTGATGCACTAGCATAGTTGTGTTTTGTTGGAGTCATGTCTCCCTGACTTCTGTTGTTTCTGTTTTTTCTCGGGCCTTTAGCCATTTGGAAGTTCTTAGCTGTCTGCTCCTGTTGTCTTCTGGGCTTGTATCCAAATGGGGCACTTGGGTATAGCAGTCCAATTGCTTGGTGATCTGTCACTTTCTACTGGCTGTATGGGGCCTTGTGTGGAGGTTCTCAGTGTGTGTGTGTGTGTGTGTGTCTGAGAGCTCACCCCTTCCTGTTTTGTCCCATTTGGGGACTCAGGTGAGGGGTTGTGATGGTGATGTGTTCCTGTAGATTCCTGGAATCCAACTGGTCTTCCTATAGATGACAGTGCAGGTTGGCAGGCCTCAGGCTGTTGGGTGGGGTTGTAGCTCCCCTGCAGCTTACGTGTTGGACCGTATTTGTGGTCCTCCCAGGCTGCTTACATGGGGATCTCAGGGTCAATGTGCATCTAATAGGCAGAAGCAGTGTGGGCTGGTGCAGCCTATTCCCAGGCAATGAGGAATGGCCCAGGATTGTTTCACTGCTCCCAAGACAGAGGTCTCTATGTTGCACATTCAGTGTTCAGCCTGCAGTGGCTCTGGTGGTATGGTCCTGTGTGTCCAGGAACAGATTCTGTGGACTTTGGCAGTCCCAAGGCCTGTTGGAGTCTTCAGAGGGGCTGACTCCACCCCTGTAAGGTGAGTCATTCAGCAGTCCCTTCCAGTTGGAAACCTCACTGATCCAGGGGGTGGAGCTATATATACTTAAGCTCTGGTTTCCCCGCCAGAAGGGCCCGTACTAGCAAAAAAGTCTGATAATAATAATAAAGACCTCACAGTTTGTCCAGGGTTGGACCCTGTGGTGGGTAAATCTGCCTTCCACCCCTGTAGCTTTTTCTGCCACTCTCACAGCTCCGCCTATGTGTGTAAGGAGCTGGCTTTGGATACTGGAAAATGGGGCCACTGTCATTCAAGTCCCCATACACTGCAGCGGAGCGCAACCTGCAGTGGAAGTGTATCCCGCAGCTCAATCCAGCTGCAGCGTTTTTTTCCCAATGACTGTAAATCCAATAGAAGAGCCTGTCCAGCACCACTCTGGGGGCACACAGATATGTTTTGGCTTTCCAAAATGCAGCTGTGGACCCACTGACCACTGGGCTGGTGCGTTGTGGAACTCTCAGTTGCTACACGCAGCAGGGCACTGTGCGCCAGCCATGCTGCTAAGAGTGTGTGGCACTCCCACGGGTCCGCAACCTTTTGCTAAACAGCCGGAAAGCCTGTGAGGGATCTGAGTGGCCCAGTAGGTTGGTGAGTAACCCTGTGTGGGGTCCAAAACTGCCCGCTGGGTATTAGAGTGGATCTTACCCGATGTCTCTCCTGGTGGGGGTTCCCGAACTTAATATTTTTTAATTTACTTTTTCAAGTTATATCTTTATCAAAGTCCACTCCCTCCTGCCCTCCAAGTCCTAATTTCTCTGCCTCTTCCTCATCTCCATCCTCTCCTTCTCCTCAATGAGGGAAGCCCCCACATATCAACCCCACTCAGTTCATCAGTTACATGAGAGCTAAGAGCTTCCTCTTGTACTAGGGCCTGATATGGCAGCCCAGCTAGGGTAATGAGTTCCACTAACAGGCAACAGGGTATATGACTCACTTTTGAGGGAGGGTTGTAGGATAGTTATGCTAGGTTCCTGTCTGTTTGGTCAAGTTAAATTTTTATACATTGTAGAATTTTAAAATGGTTCAAAGACCTTAACATAAGGCTGGACACACTAAATCTACTAGAAGAGAAAGTGGGGAAAACCCTCGGACTCATTGGCACAGGTGACAACTTCCTGAACAGAACACGAACAGCTCAGGATCTAAGACCAACAATCAATAAATGGGACCTCATGAAACTGAAAAGCTTCTGTACAGCAAAAGACACTGTCATTTTGGCATCCTACAGATTGGGAAAAAATCTTCACCAACCCCACATCTGACAAGGGCTAATATCCAAAATCTACAAAGAACTCAAGAAAGTAAATGTCAAGAAACCAAATAATCCAATCAAAAAATGGGGAACAGAGCTAAACAGAGAATTCAAAAAGGAGGAATTCCTAAAGGCTGAGAGACACTTGAAGAAGTGCTCAGCATCCTTAATCATCAGAGAAATGCAACTCAAGAGGACTCTGAGATTCCATCTCATACTGTCAGAATGGCTAAGATCAAAAGCTCATATGACAGCACATGCTGGCGAGGGTGTGGAGTAGGGGAACTCTCCTCAATTGCTGGTGGGATTGCAGACTTGTACAACCACTATGGAAATCAGTCTGGCAATACCTTAGAAAACTTGGACTAGCTCTACTTCAAGACCCAGCCATACCACTTCTGGGTATACATCCAAATGATTCCTCACCAAATCACAAGAAGTTTCCTCATCTATGTTCATAGCAGCCTTATTTGTAATAGCTAGAAACTGGAAACAACCCAGATGTCCCTCAACAAAGGAATGGATAAAAAAAAAAAAAAACTGTGGTACATCTACACAATGGAATATCACCTATCAGAAACTGAAATCATTCAATTTGCAGCCAAATGGATGGATCTAAAGTAGCTCATCCTGAGTGAGCAAACCCAGAACCAGAAGGATGCATATGGCATCTATTCACTTATAATCGGATTTTAGCCATATAGTATAGGATAACTATACTACAACAAATGCACCAAAGGGAACATGAACATAGACTTTTTTTTTTCCTGTCAATGAGACACTTTGCCCTAGTGGTGCTGCCTTATATGGCCCCAGTGTATGAGGAGGCTCTTGGCCCTCATATGACTACTGAACTGGGAAGTGGGATTGCTATGTAGGGACACTCTACTCCAGAGGAGCATGATGGAAGGGGTAGGGGATAGAGGGTGGGAAGACAGGCTGGGAGGGGTGGAAAGAGGACACTGTGATGGAGGTGTAACCTGAAGTAATAAATATTTTTTAATTGCTCCATAAACATATAACACAGTAGCTTTTCTCCTTAAAACTAACAAATGGATCTTATTGCCATTTAAAACAATATTTCAGCCTTCTGATCATTACTAAATAAATGTCTGAGGTGAAAGAGATGAAAATGTTTATATTGCTGTATCAACCTGCTATACTTGTGTTTATGGCATTTATTTGTTTATTTACTGTTCAGTTCATTGTCTCTGTCCTCTCTTGAAACTAAGTTCTATGAAATAAGAACCTTTTGAGTGCTATAATTGCTACAGTCCTAGTATCTAAAAGTGTTGTATGTGGTAAAAATGCATATTTATTTAATAAATATGTAAATAGATAATGGAAATATAGAGAAACAATATTATCTTTATCGATGAGCTAAAAAGACATCCCACTATCCCTAGGTACAAGAATAACAGTGATTTCTTTTTCTTAATTTTTTCTAGATTCTAAAAGTTTCTAAAGTAGACAAAAGATGTTTCTATAAAAATTTTAATTCATATTTAATTAAAGTATAAATAATTTATAACTGAGTATGCCCAGAACCAAAGGTTTTATACAATATATTCTGACATAAACTTTAGTCCCTCACACCAAGCTAGCTAGCTAGGAATGTATGTCTATAAATTTACATGATCTATGTTACTGAAATATATTGCAATTTAGTTCTTAGCCAGATATTTCTCAAACTTATTAAACACAGTGTTTTTTACTTAGTAAGAGAGTGACATTTCTGGAACATAGAATTTTATTATAATATTGTCATCCAAGGGAAGCCAGTCAAGTATTCAAAAATGTGATAGGGCCATATTGTGATGGTTAGATACGGAAGGGCCAACCACAGGCTCATAGATTTGAATGGTTGGCACTATTAGGAAGTGTGGTCTTACTGAAGTAGGTGTGGCCTTGCTGAAAGAAGTGAATAACTGGGGGGTGACTTTGAGGTTTCAAATGCTCAGTTGTCTCTCTCTTTATGCTGTCTATTGATCCAGATGTAGAACTCTCAGCTACCTCTCCAGCACATGCTGCCATGCTTCCTGCCATGATGATAATGAATTAAACATCTTAACTGTGAACTGGTCGCAATTAGATGTTTTCCTTTATAACAGTTACTGTGCTCATGGTATCTCTTCATAGCAATAGTAACCCTAGCTAAGACACATACATATTTAAGAGACAGATTTGACTGAAAACAGGAAGATTAAACCTGAAGACAGTAAACCTATTTAGAACATCAAGAATAGTTTAGACAAGAGATGAAAAGAAACCTAACCAACTATAAAGTGCTAGGAAAATGAGGAGAAATGTTAGGAAATAGTCTCAGTAAAACAGAGGGCAGATGGTAAAAACAAAGTTAATCTTCCACCTCCAAGGACAGAATTTTTTGTTGTTTCATTTTTGAAACAGGGTCTCTCTACATAGCCATAGCTTTCTTGGAACTCACTATTAGACAAGGCTGGCCTTGAACTCACAGAGATCCACCTTTCTCTGCTTCCCAAGTCCTACAATTAGACTCATGTACCACCATACCTGGCTCATCCAAAGGGAAAATTTTGAGAGCAATAGAAATAAGTTTGAAAGTGTTTGACTCGTATCAAAACCACTGGAAAATAAAATTGTAACTGAATTAGTACAATAGGCCCTTAAAAGAATAATGTGGACTGGGGAGATGGCTCAGTGATTAAAATCAAGGCTCACAACCAAAAAGACAAAAGGAAAATAATATAAACATCAAAGGTTAAGAGGTGTGTTTCATAATAGGATAAAAAGGATATATCCTTTATAGTAATAAAGGAAAATAAATCATATTATGGTAAAACTAAAGAACATTATATCAAATAAATATTTGAAATCTAGTTTCAAAAGAATATCTATAGAGGTACAATTACAGTCTGAATTTTGTTAGATATAAAACAGATATCTTCATTTAGTTTTATTAATCAACCTAAAGACCAAATCAAACCTTTCCAGTATTTACTAAGGTATTGTATTTCATGGTTTGAAGTTCTTTAAATGTACTTACATTAGATAGCCTTTTTCTAGTACCAATTCTTGAACAAAAACTTTACATAATTAAAAGTCTGGGAGATTTTTGAACCTTACTTAATGAGAAAGAATACAGAATGAGCAAAATATTCCAAAGACCATTTAAACATTTCTATGAGAGAAGAAAATGATCCTGAAATGAATATTGAGAATAACCAAAGGATAATGCATTCACTAACTTGGCAATCCAAAAACATAAAGAAAAAAATCTGTTTAAAAAATGTTATATTTGTTAAAGGCCAGTCTGGTCTACATAGTAGATTACAGACTAGCCAGAACTACAAAGTGAGACCCTGTCTCAAGAAAAAGACATATCCTTAGAGAGTAGAAATGGCTCCATGCCAGAGACCAGCTCTCAGTGGGGACCAGGGCCTGAATGCAAAAGGGGCAAGGGAGGAATAGGACACAGGACAGCTTTTAGTTTCCTTTCATGAGAGACAGGTCAGAGAGGAAGCACATCTCCATATGGCTTGACCTATTCTGACAACCTATGTCTCTTACAGGCTTTATTTATACAGAACTTAGTAGGCAGGGATAGATTTATGTTGTTGCAAAAATGATCATATCATTTTTGTCCCTGAACAAGTGTCTTAACGTACTCTTGGTCCTAAGTTTAGTCATCATTGATAAACCATGACAGAACAGAGTTATCTTTTACAATCATTTTCCCTCATCAACCCCATAACCCAACTTTTAGCAATCTAGAGGCATATTTTGCCAAAGCATGACAGCCTGTTGTCAGCCTAGTAGCTCTTGCGGTTTCAAGGGTATTAGACAGAAAGAAAATCTCCAAGCCATTCTAGATTGTTATGTCCCAAGCAGTGTATTATCAACTTTTGTCATTAGGCCCAGGAAAAGTCTTCAGGCCAAAGCTGCTGCAGTTATTATACAATTTCTGCCACAATACAATGTTTATATATATATATTATTTGTAGAATTTATTTATATGTCTAATCTTTGTATTCTTTTGTTCTTTGGTAATATGACACCATAGTGGTCCTGTATGAGTTAACTTCTTCTAAGAAAGGGAGGTCTTAATACTTTATTCTTTTATCATTTATCCACACCATTCATTGTCCATCAGTAGTAGGAAGAGGCTTTTAATTTGACCTGCTGTCAACTTCTCTAGCCCACAGAATCTTGTTTGCCTGTTCAAGTTTACTTTGTTCTGATTATTTTGTTCCAGAGTAAGTGCAGGGGAAGATATTCCAAGAGTGTCTTTGAGTCAGAGCCTCATAAGGAGGTCTCTGGTGTTTTTGTTTGAGTCACAACCTCCAGGGTAAAAGGAAGACCTTCAAGTAGAGCCAAATAAGGATATCTCCCTAAAAGTGGGAGGAGTATTATGGTCAGCATATTTCTGGGACAGCTTAGAAGTAGGACTCCTGGGAGAAGGTATAAATGATTCATAAGAAAATTTCCATCAATCCAATATCTCCAAATTGTACAAATAAGAGCACCATAAGCATGCAACACATGGAGATCAAGGTCAAAAAGTGAAAGACCACAGTACAGTGATGGCATCACAAGGCTTAGTTTTTCTGGAGCCTTTGTCAAGCAGCTGTGCTGGCTGTATGACTTTCACTGTTCCCATTAGATATGGATGGGCCAGCTACCCTAACAATGATGATAATAAGTAAAATTTGTGTAACTAATGTATGAGGAGACAAACAAAATGGGTGTTTGGGACACCCACCCAAAGCTCAAGCAGAGTCTGTGTTCCTTTGGCTGTGCTATGGTGGCCTAAGTCCATTCTCCAGCTTTCATATTAGCACCTAAATCCCCACTTCTGCTCTCACTCTTTTGTTGTCTTGTGTAGCTGCCAAAACAGTTTTTCTATTTTCTAAACAGTTTCTAAACCATATATATGTTTATATCATTCCTGCTCCTTAAAATCTTTTAGAGGATATCCAATACACAGTAAACTCTGTAATATGGTATATGGGCTCTTCCTGTTGGTCCCTTCTAGTCTTTCTAATTTGGTTTCTCTAACCACTCCTCTAGACTACCATAAACTTCATCACTGTATCTCCAGCCCATGTATATTTTCATAGATAATAATATTAACACTGATGTATAGAATATGACAGTATCTTTTCTCTCAGGACCTCATGACTCTGTCTCCTCTCTGTGGAACACTCTAGCAGCTGACCTTCCTCTTTAGTCCCCTTGGGTCTCAGCTGAAAAGTCATATCTCCTGTGAAACTTTCCTTAATCATTGAAGCCTAGGTTTGTTGGCCCTGCTGTGTATGTGCACAGTTCCCTATTCAGTGCTATCACTATCTGTGAGCACTCCCTAAATGCTCCGATCATCTTCCAAGGGTATGTATTCCTGACACCAGCAAGAAAATGTCAGGCTAATCCAACAGTATAGAGTGCTAGGGAACACCTGTGCATTCAAGTTGTGAGTAATAAGCCACTTTTCTTCTCTTCAAAGAAAAAAATTTCAAATTTTACAGACATATTTTAAGGAATTTTTAAACAGCTTCCAAAGTGACTTAAAACTATTACAAGGTAATACTTTTTAAGATGGTTCTGGATATTATGACTTTAAGCACCCAAGTTTGTATGTATAGTTTTATTATTATCAATATTTTACTTTCTAGTAAAAAGAGACATCAGCAATACAGAAAAGCTTTCCCAAAGCTTGCACTCACCTGAAACCCCACAATGAGAATGATCATAGATATGTCGTTGCTGAAGAGTAGACTTTTTGTAAATAACATGAGGATGGCCATTTTCATAACTAAAATGTTTGGAATCCTCTGTAGTATTCTTTAGAGGCTCAATAAAATATTCTTCATCTTCTGTAGCAATAATACCATGCTAAAAGAAGGAGCAACAAAGGATTTACCTAGAAGGGTCATTTTAAATAAATATCCTTTATTACCAAGATTAAAAGATAATAAATCCTCAAAACAGAAGTTGAAATACATGTTAATTTAAAATTTGTATATTTTCTGTGTTAAATGAAACTATGTAAATGTCTTCATGATTTAAGAAGGGCAATTAAATACCTGTACATGTTCTGAAATGTACTAAATATGTCAAATACACATTTCCTCAATAGCTCTTTGAGTTAACAGAGACATCTATAAAAATTAGTTCCTTTCCAAATTATACATAACTTCATTTTCTGTGTTTAGGTATAACTTTGTTATTAAGTTTTACCCAATACAAAAGGGCAGGGGGCTGTAAATCACCTTCAGGATCAGTCCATGAATACTATTCCAGTGGAATTCTCCACTCCCTCTTTCCCTACTGCCAACTGAATGGAAAGCATTCCCAAATTTAGGAGAAGTAAAAGCCAAAAAAACAAGGCTACTAGGTCCCTGAATGACCTCTTATAAAACGTCCTGATGTAAATAAACACTAACACAAGGGAGAAGGAAAACTTCTTCACTGATAACTATGTATATGGGAGGTTTGTGATGTACTAATTAATATGTTTTATTTAATATATGGTCCCTTTTGGATATGAAGTGACAGGCTCAGAAATCAAGAAATTGTCTAATGCTGTGTGTACAGAGGAAGGACAATGAACTTGCTGAATTCAAGAAAAGCTCCTCTGTTTTCCACAATATTATACCATTTCCTGCCTGTTTAGTCACCTCTATTCAGCTGTCATATCTTAAAGCTTATGGGCTTAAATGGGGGCTATCATTCTCCTCTGAGCTAAGTCAGAGCTTATTATCAACGTCATCTATTATCAGTTAATGCCACACTGTTGCAGCTCAAAACCTGAAGCTTTAATTAAGTTCAGTACAATGTTTCCACTACACATTTAAACTACTTGCTTTCTTTGAGAAAAATCTTTATGTCCTATATGTCTTTGTATCAGTTACTGACCCAGAATTTGTCTCATATGCAGTAGGTTTAAAAAAAAAGTTTGCTGGTGAAAAATAGGATGGGAGAGTTACCTGCATGAAAAATAAGAACTCCACAAAATAAATAAATAACAACTCTACTCTTGCCTAATCCTGTCTTCCTAATTATGGCATATGAAGAGATGGCTTTAAATGCAATTTTAACACCAAATAAAATACAAACTCTCTGAACTTTTATCCTCAGATGAGAAAATGAAAGAGTTAGTATGAATTATTCATTTTAAAATAGCACTCTGGTGAACCCTAAGGATTCCATGAAGTACCCTAAAGGGACTGTCCCACACAAAAGAGAGAACTACATGACTTGGATTCTTGGGCTCAGAATCAGCTTTGTTATTAATCGGTGTACTAAGTATCCAAATAATATTTCATATGAGAAAAGGGGGTTCCTTCTCTAAAAAGAAAAAAAATTGAAAATCTCTGGTTCAAATAATCTCTAAAGTCCCTTTGATTTCTAAACTTCTATGATTCTATTTAGAGAAATTTATTTTAACTACTACATGCTTAGAAAGATAGATAAGATATAATCAGATGTTATAATTTACAGAGAAGGTTGGCAGTCACCCACAACCTACATGAAATGAGTTAAGGAATGAAAAATAAAAAATAATTAAAAATTAAAAAAGAAGATCCCTTAGAACTTCATATTTTTTATTATTGTTTCTATCCCTTTGGGTAAAAGTTCTTCTATGAAATACGAACACTGAGGGATAACTTAATACACTACCAACAACTCCAAAATTATGCAAAAATTACTTTACCAGGCAGTTTAACAACATACTATAAAATCGAGCACAATGTTTTAAAAACACAGGCAAGTTTTGTTAAGACTTGATTAGAAGAAAGTGTAGGACAGAAATATAGGGTTTGTCCCAGCAAGTATAGGACACTGAAGTCATACTGGTTTGTCATCAGTATTAAGTTGAAAGCCTCTGATAAAAACAAACAAACAAAAACCCTCAGGTTATTGAGGGGAAAAAGATTCAAGACTGGTAATTAAGAAACAAGAAGAAGAAAAAACTCATAAAAATGAAAGGATTGTAAAATGGCATTACAGAGGTTTTATGTGGTATGTGTCCTATGAAATGTTTCACTGGTCTCATTTAATCTTAATACCTCTATGAAATAAGCAATATGATTAGCTTTACTCTACAAATAAGAAACTGAAAAGGAGCAAAGTTTAGCAGCAAGCACATTCGACAGACTTCAGAGTTTAGATGCTTAACCTTCACTTAGGACATTTAGATAGCTGAGCACAAAAAGACTGGACATCAAATGTTACTACTAACTTGCTTAGCCATTTTTCCATTCTTATTTGGGCCCCAAAACAGGTTTTCTACATCCCAAATCAACAGAAAGCAATTTTAAGAGAGCGATGTCCCATTCCTAGAAAGTATGGTGGGTGATTCTCCGCCCCCCGCTTTGATCATTTGATGGATTATTGATGTTTGTTGTTATTTAGGGGGATTGGTTACAAGTTGTTAAATGGCCTTGTAAAACAAGGTTTAGGAGATTAGACCCAGGGATTTCTCTCTTTTTCTTTTCTGTATCCTTCTTTCTTTCCTATGTAGGGGGGGAAAGACTTGAAAAGGAAAAAAAGGGGATATAAACATGACATAGGAATGATAAAGAAAAAGGGATAGATTATTGAATATGCTCTTATATCTTTGTATACTGATACGAAATTAAGATTATATTTGACTACATTGGCACTGATCTTCATATATTGATTAAAAATTAAGGTTAACTTTTTTTAAGGTATTGTACCTATGTAATGCTTAAAAATGCAATGTTGTTCAGGATTTAAGAGGGTGTTCTGGATCTAAGAAGATGTTTTTAAAATAGTGATGCAAGTTAGATTGGAAGCTGAGTTGGATATAGAACTTGAAACTCATGGGTATGGTTGCATAGTAGAATGTTAAAGTCAGTTGCCAAATACGTATGGACTGGACATTGGGAATTTATGCTAAACCTTATAATTTTCATAATTGTGGCCTAATTATTTTTGTTGTTTTGTATTGTATTTGTTGTTATAAGAGAAAGAGCCATTTGTTGGACTGAAAGGGGGAGCTTTTGGGGAAAAAAGATATACCTTAAACTTAAAAAAAAAAAGAAAGTGGATGGGGGTATGTAAGGGGGAAGAGTGTGGGAGGGTGAGACCAGAGGGGAGAATAGGGAGGGATTGTGATTGAGATGTAACTTGAAGAAATTAAAAAAAAAAAGAAAGAAAGAAAAAAATGCAGTGTGATATTTTGGCCTTTTGATAGCAACTGTCACAAACTGTTTAGGATAATTAAGAAATGTAAACTAATAGTCATTCAAACATGTCATTTTGTTAGGTACTAGCATAGTGTATCACAGATGCTTTCTAAGTCAATCAGAAATCAAGTTGTAAAAAGACAAGCAACATTTGCTCATCCAAATATATGGAGATAGATAGGTTGTCTTCAAAAAACTCAAGCGATCTGTAGAATATGGCATCCAAAGATGTTTTATTAAGATTTTTTTATATTGAGACATGTCAGCTTCTGACAGCACCCCCCATTCTACTCCAAGTAGATGATGAGCATGAAGAATCTCCATTTAGAGATGGCTGAATTAGTGGCAAGCTTGTCACTGGGCAAGAGAAATACCTTGCTCCAACTGTAGGCAGAATGCTGTCCAAAAAGGACAAAGCTTAGAAGCAGGTAAGTCAACAGCCTTGCTCTGCCAAGACAGGGTAGGTAAGTCTTTCATATTTCCTGCTTCACAATCAGTGTCTGTCAGAGATACTGGGCCAAAAGGCTGAAGACAGATGCTCCAAAGTATTTAGAGAAATTGGGGACTATCCAGGCAGCCAGTTGTCTCTCATTTCTTAGTTTTGGAAGCTGCTGGTTCTGCACTTCCTGTTTATTCAGATATAGTTATCCTTCTCAGGTCTCTGATGTGTTGAAGACTAGATACTTATAGTCTCACAGTTAAGTTTTAAATTGTTTAAGAATTAAAAGGATGTTCAAGGTCTAAGAGGATGTTTTTAAGTTGGTAATGTAAGTTTAGTATGGAAACTGAGTTAAGTATAGAACTTCAAACACACAAGATCGATAGATAATAGAATATTATTATCAGTTGCCAAATACATATGGACTTGACATTGGAAATGTATGTTATACCTTATAATTTTCATAATTGTGGCCTAATTGTTCTTATTGCTTTGTATTGTATTTATTGTTATTTTAAAAAGAGCCTTTTATTGGACTAAAAGGGGAAGCTGTTGGGGAGGAAAGATATACCTTAAATTAAAAAGAAAAGGAAAGCAGATAGGAAGGTGAGGGAGAAGAGGGTAAGAGGGTGAAACCAGGAGTGGGAGGAGGAAGGGGACTATGATTGAGAAAAATAAATAAATGAAAAAAAAAACCTGAAGAAAACTGAAAAAAAAAAAAACAAGAAGAAAACACCCATAAAAATGAAAAGATTCTGAAATGGCATTTCAGAGGTTTTACATGGTATGTGTCCTATGAAATATTTCTATATATTTCATTTAATCTTAATACCTCTATGAAATAAGTAATATGATTAGCTTTACTCTACAAATAAGAAACTGAAAAGGAGCAAAGTTTAGCAGCAAGCACATTTGACTGATTTCAGAGTTTAGATGTTTAACCAATACATTACAATTATCTCATCCTCTAAAGGCTGTCTCTGATTGAGTGCCTATGATAGCATAAAAACTATACTAGTTGGTGGGGCTAAACAGTGAATCAAAGAAAGTCTGAGCTCTGTCATAATGCTTACATTCTAGTGGGACACGTAGGAAGAAGTAGTTCATTAAATACATAAATGGCATATTGAGTTATGATGTTAAGAAAGGGAGAAAGGGCAGTGTGAAAGGACAGAGAATTATAAAGAGAGTATACAACATATTTAGAATATTTGGAAATATTCTTGCTAATGCACTATTTCGACTGCAGAGATAGCTCAGGGGGTGAAATCCACATCTCGTATAAAGAGCCAAAATAAAGCCCCAGAAACCATATACTGATGCAGGATATGGTGTCACACACTTGTAATCCCAGTGCTAGGAAGGTGGATAAAATGGGTCACTGGAGCTCACTGGCTAGCTAGTCTAACTTACATTTCCTAAGCCAATGAGGGGCTCTATCTCAAAAACCCAAGTATATGTCACCCAAGAAACATCTGAGGTTGACTACTGATACTCACACATATACACAAGCATGTACACCTGCACACATATACATAAAATGTAAGGACATTTAAACAAAAGCCTTTTTAAAGTGAATGAGGAAGTAAAAAAGATGTACTGATCCAAGAACAAAGAAAATAAGGTAGGAGCATATTTGCACTATTTAAGAAACAGAGCTACAATAACTGATGAGGGTGAGAGAATGGGTAATTTTAAGATTAGAAAAGAGAACATCCTACACCATAACTCTGGTAGAAGCCCCCTGCTCTAACAGAGGCCAGCCTTGTATCCAGACACCTAGGTAAGATCCTGCTCACAGACATTCAAAGCTTCCTCAGAGCCCACTTAGCTTTCCCCAACAGCAACCTGCCCCATCTCTATATTGTAGTCCACAATTCTGGCAGAAGCCCCCACTCTACCAGAGGCCTCACCAGTCTCAGAACTCTAGAGGTCATACAGGCTGCCAAAAACCTCAGAGGACACACCCTATTGGACCCAAGGACTTGCTGGTCACCAGAATCACAGGTCACTCAGGCCAGAAGACTAGAGAGGAAAAAGAAACCAAGGGGAAAAACATCCATCCATCAAAGATAAACTCAGAAATTGGCACCTAGATCTATAATTACCCCAAACCCAGATACCTGGAAGCCAGTATAAATAAGAACACAATTAACAACAGTCAGGGCAATATGGCACCACCAGAGCCCAGATATTCTACTACAGGGATCCTTACATATTCCAACTGAAACAAAAGAAAATGACCTTATAAGCCATTTCATGAAGATGATAGCAATCCCTAAAGAGGAAATGAATAAATCCTTTAAAGAAATCCAGGAAAATAAAAAGAAAAAATGGGAATAAATGAATAAATCCTTTAAAGAAAGCCAAGAAAAAAACAAACAAGTAGGTGAAGAAAATGAATAAAACTGTTCAAGTCCTGAAAATGGAAATAGAAGCAATAAAGAAAACACAAACTGAGGGAATCCTGAAGACAGAAAAATCTTGGTAAGTGAACAGCAACTACAGATACAAGCACCACCAACAGAATATAAAACAATGGAAGAGAGAATCCAGACACTGAAGATACAATACAAAAAAAGTGATATATCAATCATATTAAATCTCAAAACTTTCTGACACAAAACATCAGGAAATCTGGGACACTATGAAAAGACCAAACCTTGTGGTTTGCTGAGGAATCATTTGGATGTATACCCAGAAGTGGAATGGCTGGGTCTTGAGATAGAGCTATTCCAAGTTTTCTAAGATATCACCAGAATGATTTCCACAGTGGTTGTACAAGCTTGTACTTCCACCAGCAATGGAGGAGTGTTCCCCTTGCTCCACACCCTCACCAGCATGTGCTGTCATTTGAGTTTTTGATCTTAGCCATTCTGACAGGTGTGAGTTGGAATCTCAGAGTCATCTTGAGTTCCATTTCTCTGATGATTAAGGATGCTGAGCATTTCTTCAAGTGTCTCTAGGCCATTAGAGATTCCTCCTTTGTGAATTCTTGGTTGAGCTCCATTCCCCAATTTTTAATTAGTTTATTTGGTTTCTTGGCATTTAATTTCTTGAGCTCTCTGTAAATTTTGGACATTAGCCCTCTGTCAGATGTGGGGTTGGTGAGGATTTTTTCCCAACCTGTAGGTTGCTGTTTTGTTCGAATGTCAGTGTCTTTTGCCTTACAGAAGCTTTTCAGTTTCCTGGGCATAAATCCAAATGATTCCTCACCAAACAACAAGGATGTCTCCTCATCTATGTTCATAGCAGCTTTAATTGTAATAGCTAGAAACTGGAAACAACCCAGATGTCCCTCAACAGAGGAATGGATTAAAAAAAAAAAAAACTGGGGGATCCAAGATGGCGGCGGCAGGCGCAGACGTATTTTGATTTCGGGGTCAACAGTCACAAGGCGGCAAGTGTTGCAGGACTCTGTACAAAGGGCACGACCCCTTCCAAATCTCACCCAGCTACACAGGGACCACGGAAGATGCCTGGGCAGGATGCCCCTTCCAACTCTCGGACATGCTAGGAAGCCTCTGGACCCAGGAATCGGGATAACCCATCCCCCCAAAAGGAGAAATCCCCGGTAAGTTCCAACCTAATACCCAGCCGGCAGATTCAGAAACCATGCAGAGATAATCCCTACCCTGCTGGGAACTCCCAGGTCTCACACAATTATCTGGGAAAGGTTGCGACCCTTGGAAGTGAAGTAGCTCCACTGCAAAGCGCCTTCACATCCCAGTCTGTGACATCACAGGCCAGCTTCCAAGCCTCGGGAGCTGCAAGGCTATTGGAGCTGAACTGCAGATTTCCCCCCTATAGGAACCAACCCCAGGCAAACTGTGAGATATTTGAAACTGTCCTATATCGAACTTTTGTACTAGTAAGGGCCCTTCCGGTGGGGAATCAGAGCTTACTTGTGCACAACTCCACCACCTGAACTAATTAGGTCCCCACCTGGGAGGCGGGACTGAATGACTCACCTTATAGGGGTGGAGTAAGGCAACTCCTACACCACAGTGCCCCCTTTGGACCCAAGTCCAGAAGACAGCAAAAAAAAAAAAAAATTCCTCATGGCCGGAGGACAGAGACAAAAAAAAAAAAAAAACAGAGTGAAATGTCTCCAACAAAAGAAAGCAACGCTATTCCGTCCAGCCCGAACCACCTCACCACAACTGAAACACATGAAAACGATGACAATTCTACATTATGGAAAGTGATAAAGTCCCTTCAAGAAGAACTTAAAACTATGAAGGAATTCAAAGAAGCCACAATTTTACAAGTCAAAACAACAAATAACATCATTAAAGAGCTCCAAGACAAGGTGACCCAGCTTGAACAGGAAAAGGATAAAGCAATGAAAGATCTCCACACAAAAACAAGCAAACTGGAAAAGGAAATGTACAAAACGAACACTACCATTCAAGACATGAAAATAGAAATGAAAACAATAAAGAAAACACAGTCAGAGTTAAAAGAGGAAATGGAGAATCAAGAGAAGAGAACAGGAACTACGGATGTGAGTATGAAAAATAGGATGCAAGAGATGGAAGACAGGATCTCAGGCATGGAAGATTCGAGGGAAGAAATCAGTACAACATCCAAAGAAAATGAGAAGGCTAAAAAAACTCTCACCCACAACATCCAAGAAATCAAGGACTCAATGAAAAGACGGAACCTAAGAATTACAGGCATAGAGGAAAGAGAAGACTCCCGACTCCATGGTCCAGGAAATATCTTCAACAAAATCATAGAAGAAAACTTCCCAAACCTAAAGAAAGAGATGCCAGTAAAAATCCAAGATGCTTACAGAACACCAAACAGATTAGATCAGAAAAGAAACTCCTCTCGCCACATAATAATAGAAACTCCAAATGTAGAGAACAAAGAATATTAAAAGCTGTAAGAGAAAAAGGCCAAGTCACATAAAATGGCAGACCCATCAGAATCACACCTGACTTCTCCTCAGAAACTTTAAAAGCAAGAAGGGCCTGGACAGATGTCCTACAAGCCCTGACAGAACAGAGGTGCCCAGCCAGACTACTATAACCAGCAAAACTCTCTATCAACATAGAAGGAGAAAACAAGATATTCCATGACAAAATCAAATTCAAACAATATCTCCTCACAAACCCAGCCCTACAGAAGATCCTAGAAGGAAAATTCCAACACAGAGAAGATAACTACACCCAAGAAAACAGAGGAAATAGAAACCTCCACAGCAACTAAATAAAAGAGAAACACAAGACAGCCAGCTATACCAAAATAATGGGAAATAACAACCCCTGGTCACTAATATCCATCAACATCAATGGACTCAACTCGCCAATAAAAAGACACAGACTTACAGACTGGATCCTTAAACAAGACCCATCTTTTTGCTGTATACAAGAAACACATCTCACTATTGAAGATAAACACTACCTCAGAGTAAAGGGCTGGGAAAAGGTCTTCCAAGCAAATGGACCCAGGAAACAAGCTGGAGTAGCCACCCTAATACCAACCAAAATAGACTTCCAATTGAAGTTAATAAAAAAAGACAGAGAAGGGCATTACATACTCATTAAAGGAAATATACACCAAGAGGTCATCTCAATATTGAACATCTATGCCCCAAATACAAAGGCACCTAAATTTATAAAAGAAACGCTTCTAAAACTTAAATCGCACATCGATCCAAACACTTTAATAGTGGGAGACTTAAACACCCCACTCACAACTATGGACAGATCATCAAGACAGAAGCCAAACAGAGAAATAACGAGTCTAACAGAGATCATGACCCAAATGGACCTAACAGATATCTACAGAACGTTTCACCCAAACACAAAAGAATACACCTTCTTCTCAGCACCTCAAGGAACCTTCTCCAAAATCGACCATATAGTTGGACACAAAGATAGCCTCAACAGATACAAGAAAATTGAAATAACCCCTTGTATCTTATCAGGCCACCATGAAATAAAGCTGGACTTCAATAGCAAAAGAATCAACAGAAAGTCTACACTCATATGGAAATTGAACAACTCTTTACTAGAGGACCACTGGGTCAGGGAAGAAATAAAGAAGGAAATCAAAGACTTCTTAAAATCCAACGAAAATGAAGACACAACATACCCAAACCTATGGGACACAATGAAAGCTGTGTTACGAGGAAAGTTCATAGCACTAAGTGCCTTCAAAAAGAAAATTGTGACAGCTCATATTAGCGAATTAACAGCTAAACTGGGTGAATTGGAAAAAAAAGAAGCAAACACTCCCAAGAGGAGCAGAAGGCAGGAGATCATCAAACTTAGGGCTGAAATCAACAACTTAGAAACAAAAAGAACTATACAAAGAATCAATGAAACCAAGAGTTGGTTCTTCGAGAAAATCAACAAAATAGACAGACCCTTAGCCAAATTAACTACACGACAGAGGGAGAAAACACAAATCAACAAAATCAGAAATGAAAAGGGTGAAATAACAACAGACATTGAGGAAATCCAGAGAATATTTGGATCCTACTTTAAAAATCTATACTCCACCAAATTTGAAAACTTAAGTGAAATGGACAATTTTCTTGATAGATTCCACCTACCAAAGCTAAATCAAGGTCAGATAAACAGATTAAACAGCCCTATAACCCATAAGGAAATAGAAACAGCCATTAAAAATCTCCCAACCAAAAAAAGGCCAGGGCCACATGGCTTTAGCACGGAATTCTACCAGACCTTCAAAGAGGAGCTAACACCAATACTTTTCAAACTCTTTCACCAAATAGAATCTGAAAGAACATTGCCGAACTCATTCTATGAGGCCACAATCACCCTGATTCCTAAACCACACAAAGACCCAACAAAGAAAGAGAACTTCAGACCAATCTCCCTCATGAACATAGATGCAAAAATACTTAATAAAATACTAGCAAACCGAATTCAAGAACACATCAAAAGTATCATACACCATGATCAAGTAGGCTTCATCCCAGGGATGCAGGGATGGTTCAACATACAAAAATCTATCAACATTATTCACCATATAAACAAGATGAAAGAAAAAAACCACATGATAATCTCGCTAGATGCAGAAAAAGCATTTGACAAAATTCAACACCCCTTCATGCTAAAAGTTCTGGAGAGAACGGGCATACAAGGGCCGTACCTAGAAATAATAAAGGCAATATACAGCAGGCCAGTGGCCAACATCAAAATAAAAGGTGAGAAACTTGAAGCATTTCCTCTAAACTCAGGGACAAGACAAGGATGTCCACTTTCACCATATCTCTTCAATATAGTACTTGAAGTTCTTGCTAGAGCAATAAGACAACTAAAGGACATCAAGGGGATAAACATGGGAAACGAAGAAGTCAAATTATCCCTATTTGCAAATGATATGACAGTATACATAAGCGACCCCAAAAATTCCACCAGAGACCTCTTACAGCTGATAAACACCTTCATCAAAGTGGCTGGATACAAAATTAATTCAAAAAAATCAGAAGCCCTTCTTTATACAACAAACAAATGGGCTGAGAAAGAAATAAGGGAAACAACCCCATTCACAATAGCCACAAACAACATAAAATACCTGGGGGTAACTCTAACCAAGCAAGTAAAGGACCTGTACAACAAGAACTTCAAGCCCTTGAAGAAAGAAATGGAAGAGGCCTTTAGAAGATGGAAAGATCTCCCATGCTCATGGATAAGTAGGATCAACATAATAAAAATGACCGTCCTACCAAAAGCAATATATAGATTCAATGCAATTCCTATCAAAATACCAACACAATTTTTTATAGACTTGGAAAGAGCTAGTCTCAATTTCATATGGAACAACAAAAAGCCCAGAATAGCTAAATCAATCCTGTACAACAAAAAAACATCTGGAGGTATTACCATCCCACATTTCAAGCTGTACTACAGAGCAATAGTTGTAAAAACAGCATGGTATTGGTATAGAAACAGACCAGTAGATCAATGGAATCGAATTGAAGATCCAAAAATAGACCCACACATTTATGGCCACCTAATTTTTGACAAAGAAGCCAAAACGGCACAATGGAAGAAGGACAGCATCTTCAACAAATGGTGCTGGTCCAACTGGATGTCCATTTGTAAAAGAATGAAGTTAGACCCATACTTATCTCTTTGTACAAAACTTAAGTCCAAGTGGATCAAAGACCTTAACATAAGGCCGGTCACACTAAATCTACTAGAAGAAAAAGTGGGAGAAACCCTCAAACTAATTGGCACAGGCG
Organism: Lophiomys imhausi; assembly: GCA_907164525.1. Lineage (NCBI taxonomy): Eukaryota > Metazoa > Chordata > Mammalia > Rodentia > Muridae > Lophiomys > Lophiomys imhausi. Next base: position 668,995 of record CAJQZJ010037497.1, on the reverse strand, counting down.
ACAACTTCCTGAACAGAACACCAACAGCTCAGGACTTGGGATCAACAATCAATAAATGGGACCTCATGAAACTGAAAAGCTTCTGTAAGGCAAAAGACACTGTCATTCAAACAAAACGGCAGCCTGGGAGAAAATCTTTACCAATCCCACATCTGACAGAGGGCTAATATCCAAAATCTACAAAGAACTCAAGAAATTAAATGCCAAGAAACCAAATAATGCAATCAAAAAATGGGGGACAGAGCTAAATAGAGAATTCACAAAGGAGGAATCCTTAATGGCTGAGAGACACTTGAAGAAATGCTCAACATCCTTAATCATCAGAGAAATGCAACTCAAGACGACTCTGAGATTCCATCTCACACCTGTCAGAATGGCTAGGATCAAAAACTCAAATGACAGCACATGCTGGTGAGGGTGTGGAGAAAAGGGTACCCTACTCCATTGCTGGTGGGAGTGCAGGCTTGTGCAACCACTATGGAGGTCAGTCTGGCGATATCTTAGAAAACTTGGAATAGCTCTGCCTCAGGACCCAGCCATACCACTTCTGGGTATACACCCAAATGCCTCTTCACGGAATCATAAGGAAGTTTCCTCATCTATGTTTATAGCAGCCTTATTTGTAATAGCTAGAAACTGGAAACAACCCAGATGTTCCTCAACTGAAGAATGGGTTAAAAAACTGTGGTACATCTACACAATGGAATATTATTCAGCTATCAGGAACAATGAAATTATGCAATTTGCAGCCAAATTGATGGAACTAGAAAAGCTCATCCTGAGTGAACTAACCCAGACTCAGAAGGACACATATGGCATCTATTCACTTATACTAGGATTTTAGCTATATTGTAGAAGGTATCAATACTACAACTAACACACCAAAGAAAACTTGGACATAGACTTCTTATTTTTAATTTTTATTTTTTATTTATTTTTTATATATTAGTTATATTTTTTTCTATTTTTTAGTCTTTTTTATCTATTGTATGCATATTGATTTGTTTGTTTAGTAGTTCTCTCTCCCAGGCAATGAGACACTTTTCACTGATGGTACTGCTTCATAGATCCCCAATGAATGAAGAGGCTCTTGGCCCTCATACAACCTCTCAACTGAGATGAGGGACTGTTATATAAGGACACCCCACCCCAGAGAAATGGGATGGAAGGGTTAGGAGGTAAAGAAAAAAAAATGAAATGTGATGTTTCGGCCTTTTACTACTGTCATGAAATGTTTAGGATAATTAAGAAATGCAAACAAATGGTTATGCAAGCCAGTCATTCTGTTAGGTACTATGACAGCCTATTATAGTTACTTGCTAAGCTAATCAGAAATAAACCTGCTAAGAGACAAGCAACATCTGCTTACCCTAATATAAGAGATAGATAGGGCCTCTTCAAAAACCTCAAGAGATCTGCAGAATATGGCATTCAAAGATGTTTTCGTAACTTTAGATTTTTTTTATATCAAGACATATCAACTCCTGACAGCACCCCCTATTCTCCTCCAAGTAGAAGATGAATATCAAAGAATCTCCAGTGGGAGATGATTGAATTAGTCGCAAGCCTATCTCTTGGTAGGAAAAGCCCCTTGCTCCAACTGTAGACAGAATGCTGTCCAAAAAGGACAAAACCTGGAAGCAGGTAAGTCGACAGCCTAGCTCTGCCAAGACAGGGTAGGTATGTCCTTCATAACGCCTGCTCTACAATCAATGTCTGTCAGAGTAGCCGGGCCAAACGACTGAAGAGCGATGCTGTAATGTATGGAGAGAAAGTGGGAACTGTCCAGGCAGCCACTGGTATGTCATTTCTTAGTTTGGGAAGCTGCAGACCCTGTACTTCCTATAAAATCAGATATATTTATCCCTCTCAGGTCTCTGAGGTGATTGAAGAACAGATAGATAAAGTCTCATAATTAAATTTTGAGTTGTTTAGGAGTCAAGAGAGTGTTATAGATCTAAGAAGATACTTTTAAAATTGTGTTGCAATTAATATGAATGTTGAGTCAGATACAGAACTTTAAACTCATGGAGATGTTTAGATAGTAGAATGCTAAAGTCAGGTACCAAATACATATGGACTGGTCATTGGGAATGTACATTAAGCCATATAACCCTCATAACTGTGGCCTAATTACCTCTGTTGTACTGTATTGTATTTATTATTATAAGAGAAAGAGCCATTTGTTGGGCTGAAAGGAGAAACTGTAGGGGGAAATAAGAGATACCTTAAACTTCAAAGAAGAAAAAAGGGAAGAGGATGGGGGGTTGAGGGTGTGAGGGTGGGACTGGAGGGGGAATAGGGAGGGGACTGCGATTGAGATGTAACTTGAAGAAATAAAAAATAAAGGAAAAAAAACTGTGGTACATCTACACAATGGAATACTACTCAGCCATCAGAAACAATGAAATCATATAATTTGCAGCCAAATGGGTGAAACTAGAGAAGCCCATCCTGAGTGAGCTAACCCTGAATCAGAAGGATGAACATGGCATCTATTCACTTATAATTGGATTTTAGCTATATAGTACAGGATAACTATGCTACAGCCAATGCACCAAAGGGAACAGGAACATAGACTTTTGTTACCTGTCAATGAGACACCATACCCTAGTTGTCTGCATTGTAGGCCCCCAGTTTATGAGGAGGCTCTTGGCCCTCATATGACTGCTGAACTGAGGTGGGGGACTGATATGTAGGGATATTCCACTCCAGAGGAGTGTGATGGAAGGGGTAGGGAATAGAGCATGGGAGGGCAGGACTGGGAGGGGTGGAAAGAGGGCATGGCAATGGAGATGTAACCTGAAGTAATTAATAAACATTTAAAAAAAAAGGAAAAGACCAAACCTAAAAATAATAGTAATAGAAGAAGAAGATTCCAAACTCAAAGACCCAGAAAACATTTTAAACAAAATTGTAGAAGAAAATTTTCCACTGTTAAGAAGGACATGCCTATAAAAGTACAATAAGCTTATAAAACACTAAACAGATGAGACCAAAAACGAAAGTTCACTCACCATATAATAATCAACAAAGGAAGACTATTAAAAATTGCAAGGGAAAATGGCCAAGAAACATACAAGGCAGACCTATTAAAATTACACCCAACTTCCCAATGGAGACTCCAAAAGCCAGAGGGCATGGACAGATGCCTTACAGACTTTAAGAAACCACAGATGCCAGCCCAGACTACTATACCCAGCAAAATGTTCAATCATTTCATATGGATAAAAGAAGATATTCCATGACAAATCAAATTTAAACAATATCTATCTACAAATCCAGCCCAACAGAAGGTACTAGAAGGAAAACTACATTCCAAAGAGGATAATTATACCCATGAAAATGCAGGAAATAAATAATCTTATACCAGCAAAACTGAAAAAAGGGAACTGTGCATGTATGCATGCACACACAGAGACACACACTACTATCATCTCCACTTAAACAACCATCATTGGTCATTATTATCTCTCAATATCAATGGACTCAATTTCCCAATACAAAAGACACAGGCTAACAAAATGGATGTGAAAACAAGATCCATCCTTCTACTGCATACAAGAAACACTCCTTAACATCAAAGATAGACATTATCTCAAAGCTAAAAATTGGAAAAAGATTTTCCAAGCAAACAGACTCAAGAGGCAAGCTGTTGTACCCATTCTAATATCTAACAAAATAGACTTCCAACCATAATTGATTAAAAGAGATGGAGAAGGATACTTCATACTCATCAAAGGAAAAAAATCCACCAAGATAACATCTCAATTCTGAACATCTATGCCCAAATGTGAGGGAACCACATTTGTAATGTAAACATTACTAAACCTTAACTACCATATTAACCCTCGCATATGGATAGTGGGACACTTCAATACTTCACTCTCACCAATGGACAGGACATGCAGAAAAAAACTAAACTAGCACCTGTGACCTGACTTTACAAGTCTGCTCAGAATGGAAGAAGGGGTCCTGGAAAGATGGCTCCATGGTTAAGTCACTGGCTGTTTCCAGAGGAGGCAGGTTCAATTCCAAGAACCTATATTGTGGCTCCCAACTGCCCAGAACTACACTTCCAGGGAATCTGATACCCTCTGGAAATCTTCACAAGCACCAAGGGCACACATCATAGACATACATGCAGGCAAAACAATCATATGCATATACATATAATAGTAATAAAATAATTTTTAAAAATGCTGCCCAGGAGTAGGAGAGGCATCTGGAAAGATGAAACGGAAAGAATCATGTCTAAAAACAGGAACCATATGAGAGTATATTCATACATCATACCCACATCCAGATTTAAAAACTTCATATTAATTCCCTTTATTAAACACCCAATATAAGGTCAGCTCTGTCCTTTGTAGTCATATTTTCTCTCTCTCTCTCTCTGTTTTCTTCTTTTATTTATTTTTTCCAATTTCAAATTTCCTTTGATAACTTTTTATAAATAACATAGATATCTGTTTTGTGGGGCCTCTGTATATTAGCCTCCTAAGATTTCAGACACTTAAAGGTTATCTTATTGCATTGCATTGTGTGTGTGCGTGCGCGTGCGTGCGTGCGTGCGTGCGTGCGTGTGTGTGTGTGTGTTTGAGACAGGGTCTTTCTACATAGTTCTGGA
>CAJQZJ010037497.1:639736-659258 GCA_907164525.1 Lophiomys imhausi | reverse complement strand
TGTGTGTGTGTGTGTGTGTGTGTGTGTGTGTGTGTGTGTGTGTGTGTTTGAGACAGGGTCTTTCTACATAGTTCTGGAATTCGCTATATAGACCAGGATGTTCCCAAACTCAAAAAGATCCACCTGCATCTGCTCCCAAGTGCTAGGATCAAAGGCTTGTGCCACCACCGTGGCCCTGACTGCATTTTTTAAATGTTTCTTTTCATTCTATCTTTAGCGGAGACGGGGTTTCTTTATGTAGCCTTGTCTGTCCTGGAATTCACTCTGTAGACCAGACTGGCTTCGAATTCAGAGATCTGCCTGCCTCTGCCTCTCAAATGCTGGGATTAAAAGCATGTGCTACTACAACCAGAACATGATTTTCAACCTAACATTCCACCTTCAGCCAATTACTAGCAACAGACGAAAGCACCATAAAACCCTTTCAGTAAGGCAAAAACCCAAATATCATTCTTTCCAAGTGCCATTCAAGGTAAGCATTTGAAGATGTTCCATCAACAAACCAGAACATAAACCCAAAAAGAAGGTGTGGATCTAACCTAGGAAAGGAAAAAACAAAAGAAATCTTAAAACCACAGTAGTTCAAGAAATTAATTAACCACTAGGTTCCAAGAAAAGTGCCTCCACTAACAATAGAATTATATATCCCCTTAAGGAACAAAGAGAAAGTTATTGAAATGATAGAAAAAAGTGAATGAAAAGGTAGCTATTTATATATCAAAATATCTGGTCACAAATTCCTTATTAATTTCCAAGGAGAAAGTCTTAACTTTAGTACACAAATCTAGAAGATCACATCTTAATCAAGTAAACAAAGTTACTTAATATAGACCTTGTATAATTTCAATTTAAAAAGTAAAATAGAAAAGTATTTATAAATGGAAAGAGAACAAGAGGCAGAAAGTCTTCATGAAAATAGATGGATGACTTATGCCATCTCAACCATAGAAAAAGGTTCTATTGTCAACCTTTTCCTTGATTTTAACTCATCAAAAAGTGTCTTTCACAATTTCAGAGTCATTTATATTAATGATGACTTCTTTCAGAAGCCATCAATTGTTACTTCTTCTAGAATTTTTTCCCTAAATTTCAAATATATTACCAAATGTTACTACACATTTTTAACCTTTGTGTTCTCAAGTTGGAAACAATTGCCATCCAGAAGTTTTCTCTTCATCTTCTTCTCTGGTCCAACACTTTGTGTAGCCCTTCTTCTCAACTAGTAATAGTCATACAAGCTTTTATACAAAATGTAACCCCGAGCCATTTCCAATTACTTTTTCCTATTCATCTCACATCAAGTTCAATTCTACTTTAATTTTAGAGACATTATTAAGCAACTACTGTGTATTCGGCTTTCTTATATGCCTGAGGATGAAAGATTAATAGGCTGCAAATCTAAGTTTTCTCACCAAAACACAATTTAAATTTGTTGTCTTTTCTCTATTCCCAGGGTCATAGTCTTTGAATTGGGCTTTATTACCTCCTACATGTTTGAATTAATTATATTATTAGCCACCCTATTTCCTGAAATGTTAAATGAAGGTCTAATACATTGGTTCTCAGAGGCCGATTTCAGTGCTCAGAGATCTTGTTACTGCCCTTTCTGAGGAACTCTCTGATTGGTTAATAAAAGTCACTGATGGCCAATTAGCTGGGCAGAAAGAGTATAAGAAGGTGGGACTTTCTGGGATGAAGAAAAAGAACCCTAGGTATTACACAGAGGAAGCTCTCTTTCTGCCAGGAGACACGGAAGCAGACAGATGTGTCTCAGAGCTCAGGAAGGTACAGCAAGCCACATGGCTGGTTGGGATTAGGTGGTCTGGGATTAATTTAGGTGAGCTAGATGAGAGTCTGCTCAGCTAAGGGCTAAGCATTTAAACATTAAAGGGTCTTGATGTATTTAATTATTGAGAAAAAGGCTGCCACAGGTTTCAGGTTGAAAGTACTATAGGCCTTCAGCTAAGACAGGCCTACAGGCTTCTGGCCACAGGCCTCACGGCAGACCCTAAAGGCTACCCTGACAGGCCACTGCCGGCTGTTCTGCTGGCCTAATATAACAGTTTAAGGTTATTAATAAATATCCATCAGCTGCCCCACCAGCTGCCCCACCAGCTGCCCCACCAGCTGCCCTACCAGGCCACCCTGCCAGGCCTATAGGCCTCTAAGGTGAGTCAGGTCTGCCGGTCTCCCACCAGGCCACCGGCTGCTCTGTTGGCCTAATATAACAATTTATAGTTATTAATAGATATATTAGTTAACAGAATTTAGGTTGCAGGTGGTGAAGGACCTGGCCACCGGCTGCTCTGTTGGCCTAATATAACAATTTATAGTTATTAATAGATATATTAGTTAACAGAATTTAGGTTGCAGGTGGTGAAGGACACCTTTGGCCCAGAGCTTTATCCCCAGGATGGGTCAGGCCTCCAGTTAAGGCAAGTCAGGCCTGCCAGCCTCCTGCTAACCCACTGGCTGCTCCACTGGACTAATATTACAGTTTATACTTATTAATAAATACAATTGATAACTAAGTTTCAGTTTCAGGTGGTGCCCAATGTTGGTGCCCTTTGTGGAAATAATTAATTAAATTATTAATCTGTATTTAAATTATAGTTAATTGGTTGTGGTAATAATACTTAACCTGCCATTATAAATGAGCACACACTGACACCTGATGGATTTTATCAAATCTTAGCCTGGATTGTACAATCTTACCCCATCTAAGCTAGTTGCTAATTCTATTCCCCAAATGAGACCCCAATATATACATATGTCCCCTTGGATTGTTATTCTTCACTATATGCCAGTGTTCCAGGACACATAAAATGAAGTACTTTTCTCAAATCTATGGTGTGTGTCCTCATTCTTGCTCCTTTGGCTTCTTCTTCCCTCTTCTTCTACCCAAGATCCTGTCTGCTTCAAAAGTCCATGCACCTTAGTCCCACCTACCTCTGTCTCTGCCCAATCTCAGGCCTCAGCATTTATTCAACCAATCAGAGACAATAGTTAACAAGAAAGACAATAGTTAAAAAGCTGAGTCAGTGAGACAAGCTCAGCACAACCTCAGCCCTGCAGCTCCTTGGAGGCAGGAGAAGACACAAAAGCAGGAGAGTTCTATCCTCGGGACAAGCCCAGAACCCTGAGCCTCAAATTCAGTGATGAATTTTAGTGGGTCAGTGATTCCTCCAATGGATGGACAGGTTAGTTTTAAATAGAAATCTCATTTTGTCAAGTTATGTGACTCGGTGTGGGGTAATAGATGAACAGCATCTTGAGAATCTATTGTTTAAAAACCATGCAATTTCTGGAGCCCAAGATCAAGCATCATACACAGTCTGGTGCTGTTGGCCTGCCACAGCTCTGCAGAAAGGGAATGCCCAGAAAGTCAGTTCTAAGGAAAACGAGAGGTAGGCACTGATGGGCAAAAGGGTTCATGTGACAGAGAGCAGACTCATTCTGGGAAATCCATGAGGAAAGACAGGTACATGTCTGTGACCAGGAACATATCTGAACTAGAATTGCATAGCTCTGAGCTCAGGCCTGTAGGAGCATCAAATTCTGGAGCCATCTGTCACTCACTTCTGTTGAGCCCTAGAATGGAACTTGAGGAATGTATATGACACACACAGCATCATGCCTCCACCAAGAGGCCTTCAGAGTCTGAAGGCACATCTTCTACTGTACTCATCATAGTCCTGCTGGTTATTCCCACATACCCAGCTCACTTGGCAACACTACCCACTAACATAGCCACCCTGAGTGGTATAATCTAGGGAGTCTCAGGAAGATGCAATTTCTTCCCAGTCTACAAAATGCCAAACTTACTGTGGTCAACAAAGGAAACAATCACTGTAAAGGTGGTTCTGACAGACATCAGATACATGTCCAGTACAACCTTAACAAGAGCATAAACCAAGGTCAGATGGCTCTCACACACTTCTCTACAATTATAACTCACAATCTCCAATCAATTTGTGAACACTCAAAGAGAAGCTGTTATGCCATAGCCCTTGCTTCCTTTTTCCTGGATGTTCAGCAAGATTTTACTTCATTGTAATTTTTTTAATTTTTAAAAATTTCCATTCATTATTCCTCTTAATATAGTCTTCTAATTTTGTTCATATATTTTTCCATTTTGGGAATTTTTCAATTTTCTTTAGTTTTTCTCTTTTGACCTGTATTATCTACCCATTCTCTACATTTAGTACTATTTTGATTTTATTTTATTGACTGTTTTTAAATAAGTTTATACAATTATTCTTACTCCCTTTTTCATAGTTATCTAGTTTTGTTTTTTAAGCTCTTTCAGCAGAGGTCAATATTCTCCTTTTTTCCTAATGCCTTTTTTTCTCTTCCCTCTATAACAGTATTCTCTATTTCCTTTCTTTCTCCTTTCATCTACTTAACTTTGCTTCTCTTCTTTTTCTTCCCCTTTCTCAGTCTCCTTCTTGTTAGGCCAAAGAAAATTTAAATTTCATAATACATGTTATAATAGTTTTGACATTTACACTATTATTATCATTGAAGACATATTCATGAGCTGTTACTGATTATAAAAATATATCTTATATAGTTTGGTATCATTCCAACCACAGAGGTTCATTTTCTCTTCTCCAAGTTGTATTGGGAATTGAGCCCTCAGAAGTAAGTTGCTCTATAAGATCTCCCTCTCTCTCTCTCTCTCTCTCTCTCTCTCTCTCTCTCTCTCTCTCTCACACACACACACACACACACACACGCGCGTGCACACACACACACACACACACACACACACACACACAGAGATGTGTAAACTGTACCACAGAAAAGGGGAAAAAGCCTGCATATGTCTTCAAGCACTGAACTCAAAGGTACTGAAATGGATGAAATATCACATGAAGATGCTGAGTTTTGTGCTTAAAAAAATGGTTAATGAGATGAAATGAATATGCAAATAAACAGAAAAATTAAAACCAGGCTTTGTAGAGGGAAATCAGCAACATGGAAGAAAATATCAACAACGTGGATGAAAAAGTCAGCAACATAGAAACTTTAGCTAGGAAATTGAGATATTTAAAACAAATATAGATATGTTGGAGGCAAAAATCTGAATTAATAAAATGAAAAACACAGTGGAAATTCATTTTCAATAAACTCAGCCAAATAGAAGAAAGATTATCAGGAATGGAAGACAATGTTAATGAAGTACTGCATTCTTATATAATTTTTAAAAAGATAAATGTGCATGGTAAAAATACTCAAGAACTCTGAGATGTTCAAGAGGGCAGAAAAGGGGGATCAGATAAACAATGAAGACATAGAGACTTTATTTAATAAAATATAACATAAAATGTCCCAAATCTAGAGAAAAAAAAATAGGCATTCAAACACTGCATTTAGAACCACAAATAATCATGACCAGAGGGGGGGGGGAAGTTCCCACAAATTTGCATCCAAAACTAAAATGCTATATCTTAGAATAAACCTAACCACAGTATTGAAAAGTCTCTACAATGAAAACTTTAAAATACTAAACACAAAAATTAAAGATATCTGAAAATAGAAAGACTTCTCTTGCTCATGGATTGGAAGAATCAATATTGCAAAAATGTCTATTCTATACTACCAATAGCAACCTATTCAATGCAATCCACATCAAAATTGTAATGGCACTGTTGACAGAAGGAAAAAAAGCAATCATAAAATTTGTTTAGAAGGACAAAGGGCAACAGTTAAAACAAATCTGTTGCAAAACCTAATTTCAAATATACTAAATATACTAAAGAGCCATAGTAACTAACAATAACAAAAATCACAGTACTGGCACAAAATTGGTCTTTTGATAAGTGAAACTGAATAGAGGGCACAAAAATTAACTCACACAGCCAGATGCACCCTAGTTAGGTTCCTATTGCTATGATAAAACATGATGACTAAAAGCAACTTAAGGCAACTAAGGGCAGAAAGGATTTATTTCATCTTGCAACTTATAAATTATCATTCAGGAAAGCCAGGGCTGGGACTCAAGGCAGGAACCTGGAGGCAGGAACTGAACTTACGATTGTGAAGGAACACTATTTGCTGACTTGCTCAGCTTGCTTTTTTTATATAACTCAGAGACAACTGTCAAAAGATGAAGAATGTGTACCACTCATAGTGGGATGTATCCTTCTACATCAATTATCATTCCAGAAAACGTTCCACAAGTGTGTTTACAGGCATACCTAATGAAATCATTTTCTCAATTGAGGGGTCTTCTTCTGAAATGACTCTAGCTTGTCTCAAGTTGACAAAAAGTTAACATGTACTACATGGATTAGAGAAAAGATAATGTTTTTAACAAACTGTGCTAGGAAAATAGAATTTTCACATGAAGAATTTAATTAAACCCATATTTCAATTTGTCCTAAAATAGATGTAAGGCCAGAAACTTTGAAACTGCTACCAGAAAAATACTTTAAGATATAAGTAGAGGCAAGAATTTTCTGATTAGAACCCCAATAACACAAGAAACATTCCCAAGAATTGACAAATGAAATTAAAAATCTCCTATACAGCAATCACCAGAATAAAGATACAATGTACAGAATGGTAATGAATATTTACCAACTATACATCAGACAGTTTGTACCTAGCGTATAAATCACCTAATCAATAATGGTATAATGAATGGAACAGATAGTTCTTAACAGAAGAAATGAAAATAACCAATAAATAGTTTTAAAAGGGTTCAACATCCTTAGCCACTGGGGAAATACAATTAGAACTTCTTTAAGATTTGTCTTATCCCGGTAGAATGACTATGATCCTAAAAAGTAATGCTGGCAAGAACATGGACAAGAGCAGTCCTTATACACTGCTGGTAGGAATGTAAACTTGTGCATGTCTACTATAAAAATCAGAATTAGAGGCCTCATCACCTACCAATGTGACCCTGCTATAGTACTCATGGATGTACTAAGTCAGCATACCACAAAGACACTTGCACATCTACTTTATAGCTGTCTGTTCACAACAGTCAGAAAATAAAATCAGCCTAGATGTCCACTGAGAGGTAAATGGTTAAAGAAAAAGAAATTATAATAAATGTATACAATAGAATTTTCTTTAGCCATAAAAAAAATGTAACTATGAGATTTTCAAGAAAATGGATACAATTAGAAATCATTGTGTTAAATGAAACAAGCCACATTCGGAAACACTACATTTTCTCACACATCCAGAACTTAAATTTAAAATTACATGTATGTGCATGTGTGCTTTAGTGCATGCATTTGTTTGTTTGTTTGTCTGTTTATGTGTATTTATAGGCAAGAAAACTAGACATGGGACCCTGAGAGGAAAAGGAAAGACTACAATTGGAAAACAGAATAATATATGTAAATAGAAAATCAGAAAGGAGACAAACTGGGAGAGAAAGGGCATCAGCTGGGTGGAGAGGGATCCCTGCAGAAGGTAGTCAAGGAGCAGAATGAATTATAATGAACTATAATGACACAAATGTGTAAAGATTCTATTATAGATCCATTACTTTGAATACTAGTCAAAAAAACCCTAAAATTAAAGAAACAAATGTTTTACACATAAATTCCCTAACGTTATTTATAAGGAAGCTAGCAATAAATGTACTCAACACATGTTTTTTATGGAAATTAAACCTGATTATTATAATATTAAGTACTAATATTTGCTCATTATACTCAGGAGTTGAAAAAATGGAAACCTGAACAAAAATAATGAATTTTATGTCCCAATTACAGAGTATTTTATTAATTTAAAACTTATTTAAATTATACTATACTTATATTGCTATTTCCTACTGAAGCAAAACCAAGAATGTGAGTCTATTATAGTAAGGAAGAAAAGTGTTTGCTGAAAATAGAACTAAGACATGAAAACACTTGTATTCTTTACACAGATACAGTTTTAATGGAACATCTATATCAGCCTGAAGAGGGTAAGAACAGGAGAGGAACTGGAGGGTATGATCTGATTTGCAATCATTACCATGGGCAACTGTGAACTGTGTATTTACCACTTTACTAGAATTCAGTCAAACATGCAGCATTTACAAATACTCTGTACTTTGAACCCATTTTCAAAGTAAAATAGGATTATCAATAGTCTTCATATAAATAGTAAGGAAATATTATAGATATTCATATGAAAGTTTGCTCCAAGAACTCATAACCATAAGTATATCATAATTTACTTTAAGCTATGTTACCCACCAGTAAAAGAAATGACAAAACCTAAAGGGTAGTTAGTGTTGTGGTTCCCTGAATCAAATATACCTTGAAACTGTTCATAAATGATGAGGCTTAGCTATTTGAATAGGAAATTTTAACTGTAAAAGTATGCCTGAGAGGTTACACAGTCTCTTCTACTTCTTTGGGAGTTTTTGTTTGTTTGTTTTGTTTTGTTTTTGTTTTTTTAATGGGTTTTCCAGGCAGGGTTTCTGTGTAACAACCTTGACTGTCCTGGAACTCACTCTGTAGTCCAGGCTGGCCTTGAACTCACAGAAGATCTGCCTGCCTCTGCCTCTCAAGTTCTGGAATTAAAGGTGTGCGCCACCACTGCCTGGCATTCAGTCTCTACTTCTAAATGAGTTTTAAACCAAATGGCTGAAGATTGATGCTGTAATGTATGGAGAGAAAATGGGAACTGTCCAGGCAGCCACTGGTATGTCATTTCTTAGGTTTGGAAGCTGCGGGGCCTGCACTTCCTATATAATCAGATATATTTATCCCTCTCAGGTCTCTGAGGTGGTTGAAGAATAGATAGCTAGAGTCTCATAGTTAAATTTTGAATTGTTTAGGAATCAAGAGGGTGTTCTGGATCTAAGAAGATGTTTTTAAAATTGTGATGCAAGTTAGTATGAAAGCTGAGTTAGATATAGAACTTTAAACTCATGGAGATGGTTAGATAGTAGAAGGTTAAAGTCAGGTGCCAAATACATATTGACTGGACATTGGGAATGTATGCTAAGCCATATAACTCTCATATGTGGCCTATTTATTTCTGTTGTTTTGTATTGTATTTATTGTTATAAAAGAAAGAGCCATTTGTTGGACTGAAAGGGGGAGCTGTTGGGGGGAAAAGGTATACCTTAAACTTAAAAAAAAAAGGGAAGAGGATGGGGGGTTGAGGGGGAAGAGGGTGGGAGGTTGGGACTGAAGGGGGGGAGTAGGGAGGGGATTGTGATTGAGATGTAACTTGAAGAAATAAAAAATAAATTATTTTTTAAAAAGCTGTCCTGTGAAAATCATTATAAACATTATGAAAACAGAGATGAAAGGGAAGAACAGCAGAAATAATGAATGACGTTAGACTATTACCATTCTACTTAAACAACTTACATATATATGGAGAAAAGACATTTACATTGTGAAGTTATTTTCCCATTAGAAATTTAAAATCATGTCTACTTACCAATCCAACACAGTTGCTTAAAGCCACTTTAGTTGTACTACGTTGATCTTGCAAGTATCCTGTGTAGTGACAGTTGTCTAAAAAATCATGTTTCCACTTGGGTCCATCTTTCCCCCAATATTCTACTGTAAAATGTTTGGACACAAAATTTGTATTGAGAGTCAAGTTTAGGTGAAAGTGCTTGCCATAGGCTGAAAGTTTAAAGAACAATTTAGACACAGCCTGCTCTGGATCACTAAGGTCCATACTCCGTCTTCTCCTTGAGTGTTTATCATTTTTCACAGTAAAGCTGAGAAAAGCTCCATTTTGATCAACTCGTATTGGAATAGTTAGCTGGTAGTGTTCAAGATAAGTCAGGAATTCCTCTTTGTAATCACAAGGCAGAGAATCCAGAAAAGCACATGGAAGAAAAGAAAATTTAACAGAACAAAGAAGTAGTAATATAAACAATGATGTCATTATATATCAGGTGTGCATGAAAATGTTATATTAAACAAAATGGAAGAGTGAAAGCATAAAATCAAAAGAAACTGTTTCATTCCTCAAAACAGTATTATTTCTAAAAAATTATTTGTGAAGGACTAGTCTTCTTTCCTAAATTTAATTTTTAATATATGGATTTTAAAAGTTCTTCTGCAAGTATGAGAATCTTACATGAAAATGAAACAAAAGTACATACATATTGTTTTAATGTTTAGCTCATATAGTAACTTGTAAGCTATCCAAAGACTTCATGGAGAATCTCTATTCTCTGAAGAAACTATCTCCAAAGAACAAAATCATTACTAAAAATGTGAAAAGCTATGGCTACTTTAGAAACCAATCTGATACTTCTTCAAAATGTTAACCAAAATGTTATCAGACATTTTAGCAATAATTCTACTTCTAGGTACATACGCAAAAGAAATAAAAACACATTTCTGTGTAAAAATCTATGTGTGAATGATCATACCAACACTGTTCATCACATCCTAAGAAAGAAATAATACAACTCCCCATCAACTGATGAATAAGCAGGCTGTGTGATAAGCCAGATAACATTATTCTCCAACAAAAAGGAGAACAGCATTGACATATGCTGGTACACATAAATGGCCTTTCATAGGACTGCCTTTTTTGGTTTTTTTGGTTGGTTGGTTGGTTGGTTGGTTTGTTTGTTTGTTTGTTTGTTTGTTTGTTTTTCGAGACAAGGTTTCTTTGTATAGCCCTGGAACTTAATCCTGGTAGAGACTAAGCTGGCTTCAAACCCATCTCTGCCTCCCAAGTGCTGGGATAAAAGGCGTGTGCCATCACGATAACTCATTTCTTAATCAAAGTTCATTTTCTAAAATGGAAATCATTATGCTAAGTAAAAGAAGTCAATCACAAAAAAGACTGAATATTACATAGCTTTACTTCTGTAAAGTAGGCAGAAGAGGCAAATCTCTAGAGATAGAGTTTAAAAAATTGCCCAGGACTAGGGAATTTAGGAGTGACTCTCAATGGGTACAGATTTTTGTTTTGTTTTGTTTTTATTTTTGAGAAAAGACGAAAATGCACTAAAGCTGATTATGGTAAAATTGCTCCATTCCAAAAACTACTAAAAACCATCTGACATATACATTAGTGGATGGATTATATGTATATTATATCCTAAAAATGTTAAAAATCAATCAGTATAACAAGAAAATAGAGGACATAAATGTTTCTCTTTTATTTGTTATGTTTTATGTGCATAAGCTTTTTATCTGCATTATGTATATGCACCATGTATGGCCCCAGTTTCCATAGAGACCAGTGAGTATGAGAACCACTGGAATTGGAGTTTCAGATAGATGTGAGCTGCCATGTGGGTGCTTGGACCCTCTGCAAGAGCAGCCAGTGTTCCTAACCCCTGAGCCTTCTCTCCAGCCCCACAGTTTTCTTACTCAGATTAGTCACCCATCTCTTTCTTAGCTACACCTTTGGTCAGTTATGTTTACCACTAGGAGAAAGCAGTTATCAGCCCACTGCCTCATTCACCATACATGGAATTTATTCCATAAACATAAAGTCCAATGAAACCATAACCAGTGCAAATAACTGAAAATACGGTGCTTCGCTTTTTATAAATGAGTCAACTAAATGCTGTGGTTTTGTTGATTTACTTTCAGAGGTATACTCTTTACTCAGGTACTTTCAAATATGTACCAGTCTATAGCACCTTCATCAGCACCAAAAAGTTATTTGTCATGTGAGAAAAATCCAAAAGTAGCTTTCAATAATTCTATAAGGAAATGGACTGGTCTATGAAATACAATATGACATTTCCTCCTGTGGCTTTCTTTATTGAGGTCATTTCTATGGCATAAAGTTCAGTTGTCTGAATTAAAATTATAAGGATGAGAATCATTATGTTTGGAAAAGTGTTTTATTGTTATTTTGTGTTTTAAATAAAGGATTCATATTTAAATGTCTGTATCAAAATTAATCTGGTTTCTTTATCTTCTATAATATAAACATTTGGATTCTGTGTAAAATGTTTGTGTGCTCAAAACTCTAGCAATGACTCTGTTAAAATTTAGAACATAGGAAAGGCACCAGTGTATAGTGTATTATTTTCTCTAAGAAAGATCAGTCAACTCTAAAACCCACTGAAGAACTACCTCAAAGAAAGAAGTTAAACATCCTCTTAGTACTTTTGCTTCTGCTCCATCTGACTAAATGTTCTCAAGAAACTATTTAGCAAACTAATTACTCAAAGTTCATATTTTATGATCACTTCTATCAAATTTCAAAATCAGAAATCCTACCTTGAGAACTATATGAAAGTCTGTGGTCACTATAAAATTCCGATGAAACCATGATGAGGCTCAAAATCCAAGTCAACGTTTTCCATGAAATTTCCATAATTTGGAAAACTGAATGATTTTTTTTTTTTGGAGGGCTACCTATGAGCTAGAGAGTCAATAGCATACCAATATCGAAGCATAACAATTTAATTCCTTAAACCTTCTTGCAAATGAGTTGTCAGATGCTCCACTGTTTAATAGGTACTTTTCCCCAACATCTTGCACTTTCTTCTCTGTCTGGATTCATTTTCCCAATCCAAAAGTGAAAAGACTAATGATGATAAAATTTTTCATAAGCAAAGCTCAAAGTGATAGTTCACTTAAGTATGACCGTTTCTTAACCTAGAAGGAAAAATGTGAGTTAGCTGAAAATATCATAAATGACCATATTTACTATAGATTAATGATTACTTGACAATATATACATAATCAGAAACCTAAATGGCTAGCAGGATAATTCCACAACTATTAATAATGAAAGAAAGAACCTTGGAGCTAGAGATTATAGAGTACTTGTTGAGCATGCACAATATTTTAGAAATCCAGAAAAAAAAAAAGAGGAAGAAGAAGAGGGCATAGAAAGGGATCTGAAGAAGAGACTAGCAATTCTTTTAAAAAATAACAAAACTCTGAAGATAACAATGGATACATATGGTGTGCCAACCTCCTCTTAATAAAAACAGGGAAAGTGCACAATCTAGGTCCATCATATGTACTGGACAAATAGCATGTGATTCCTTTTCTCAACAAAGTGTTTTAAGCCTATCCAAGACTGCTGTGCTGTATTATGGGGCACCTATGTTTTGTTCTGGCAACACTGATCTATAAATATGCAGTGAGATTTATCAACTGTCTATTAACACTTAGGTAATATCACAACCTAAACTTTTTTCTTTTTTAATGTTTATTTATTATTTCAGGTTACATCTCCATCACAGTGCCCTCTTTCCACCCCTCCCAGTCCCGCCCTCTCACCCTCTACCCCCTATCCCTTCCATCCCACTCCTCTGGAGTGGAATGTCCCTACATATCAGTTCCCCGCCCCAGTTCAGCAGTCATATGAGGGCTAAGAATCTCCTCAAACACTGGGGCCTACAAGACAGCACCACTAAGGAAAAGTATACAACCTACACTTCTAAAAAATTGATCTAATTTATGGTAGAGCAGAATTTAGAAGTCTTACATAACTTATTAAGTAATTCAAGTAAGGTAATTTCAATTCTGTATAATGCACTTGAAAAGAAAAGAAGTTTTTACAACTTTATTCCAAATATTATAACAGTTTTCAAGTCCAGTCTCATGTATCTTACTTTTGGCTAATACCTTACTCAGAATTCATGGACTCAAAATATTTACATAAGTGACCACTTGGTTTTCCAACAGATAGCATATCAGAAGAAAAAAATAACTAGAGAATTAAAAACTAGCTCCCTAACAGCAAAACAGTGACTAAAAAGACAAAAGGTTCAAATATAATTTTAGAACCCTGAAGTAATACAGCTTGGGATAAAGGCAAAACTCTCCTCATGTAGCTTAACAGTTCCCATTGTGTAGAGAACTGTGTCATAGCTCAATACCTGAGTTTTATAATACTACATCTGACTTTGGAATAAAAGTTAAATCACTTCTGTAAGATATATTAGCAGAAATAAGATTTTTAAAACTATGTAGAAGATATTAGAAAAAATTTCTTCCAAATTCCTAATGTACATGATAGTCACATAATAAACACTTACCATATTTGTTTGATTTAAAAATAAAGGAATAAAATAAACCAATAGTGAATAAAATATAATCAGTTAGGCATATACAAGGATAACTGGAAAATTAAAGTCTGTAAAATACATCATTCCCTTTGGAGCTAAAAATATTGGTTATTACAACTACCTAAAATGCCTCATGTACATCTGTACAAGTGACCAAACTACTGACCTTTATAAAAATTAGTTCATTAATCAACAATATTTTCTTACTATGTTTAAAAAGGGCATTATAAAAATAGCAGAATAAGCCGGGTGTTGGTGGCGCACGCCTTTAATCCCAGCTCTCGGGAGGCAGAGGCAGGTGGATCTCTGTGAGTTCAAGGCCAGTCTGGTCTACAAAGTGAGTCCAGGACAGCCAGGATGTTACACAGAGAAACCCTGTCTCAAAAAAACCAAAAAAGAAAAAAAAGCAGAATAAAGAAAACATTAAAACACAATCTTGGTCCTTGATGAGGAATTCATAATCAAAATAACAGAAAAATTCAAAACAGACAGATAAACGCCCAAGTACATTTTTAAAAATGTGTTACAGGTGGTCAGACGAAGGAAATTATCTCTAAGTCAGTGAAGATGGATTAAGGAAAGCTAGTGCAAAATAGCATCTGAGATAGATCTTAGAAATGAGTGGAATTTCACAAGTCAAACTATTGGATATAATCATTACTGATAGAAGAAATTCATTCTAAAATGCCTAAATGGCAATTGAGTGGAGATGGCGGGAATAGGCACTAACATCAGTAATAACAGAAATAGTAAATTTGGTTCCTGTGAAGAGGTCTAAATAGTAATATATAGAAAAGGACAGACAAAAATAAAATATTTAAAATATAGATTACTTCCGTTAATCTTCACTCACAAAATAATAGCACTCCTGTAGTAGGACAGATTCTGCCAATTCAATATCCTGCCTCTTAATATCCACATTCTTATGTCATCCTCATCCCTTGAATAATTTAATTCTAGTCAAGAAAATATCTCAATATTGAGAGGATGCCACTTCCATGATTTGATTATAAAACATCCTGGCTTATAACTTGGTACCAGACTTTGTTTCATTGGCTTAGATGAAACAACTTAATACTTAGATTCTCACAAAAAGGAAATCAGAGCATCCTTCACATAGTACTGGCAAGAAACTGGGGCCCCATCCAATAGCATGCAAGTAACAGAATCCTACCCCAGAAAATAAGAGCTTAAAAGTCCATTCTTCCCCAGTGAGGCTTCCTGCAGAGAACTCAGTCTTTGCCAACAGTTTGATTATAGCCTCATCAGAAGGACATAGTCATAGCTGGACTCACAGAAACTAGCATAGCAAATGCGTGCTAAATTATTTACTCTGTGATAATTTGTTATGCAGCAATAGAGAACTAAGATAGCCATGAATTAACACATGCAGAAGTTGGCATTCATAGACATCAGGTAGCTAGAAAACAAGTGAGTCCATATTCATATACATGGCCATCTGTCTCAAAAATCTATGTTTTGTGTATTATATTATACTTCTAGCTTAGGGTACTCTTTAGTATTCAGTATTAGTTCTTTACAACCATGTTGGATAATATGTTTGCAAATGGAATCCGTTAGTATGAACAGTTGTTTGTTTGTTTTTTTAAGTAACTTCTATTTGGTCAAGACAAAAAGTAGATAATCTCAAGTTTAAAAATCTAAAAAAAACCAAAAAACAAAAAACCTAAAGCCTACTATTTATTCAATCACACTAAGGAAAAGAATCATTATCTTGGTTTGAAACCTTCTCAGACACAGTTACTCCAAACCTAACCATGAAATTTTAATATATAATTATTGCTGCATGAACAACACCCCTCCTTAGTGTGTTAGTTCTTTTTCAGGTCACTAGAATGTTTTAAGTAATAACATCTAACATCAAATGTGTCCTCTGTTTATGTTAAATTTTAATCTTCTTTTAAGGAGAACTTTATAACTAGCATATTTGAGTTCATATCCTGGAGTCATGATAGATTTGTATTAAATCATCCACACCTTTCCTCTTGTTTTCTTTTTTTTCTCTCTCTTGTTTTCTTAGACACTAAAACTAATGGCTAATTTACAAAATAATGGGCTTGATTTAGAAAACATTCACCCCGCCTTGAGAAATTTCTTGCTATTCAGTTTTGCTAGGCTCTTCACTCTGCTTTAAAAGAGAAGACAGTTTCCATATTGGGTCTATGATATCCCTAACCTGGGCTCCTACCCTTTCTAACACTATAAACATCTAAGCTAACTAAGGTATTAGCACTAATAGGAAAAGTAAGTAAACTAAAGTGACTTATCCAGTAAGAAGGGCATTGGTACATAATAGAAAGAACAGGAGTTCCAGAATAAACAGACTGGAGTTATGGTCTTGTTCATCACTAGATACAGGACTCTACTGAGTCCTTTCTCATTATCTTTTACACCTCTAGTGGCAGAGAAAAACTTAACACTATGTATTAATGCTCAGTTGGCTAGAGTTCCATTAAAATTATAACTAATATATCTAATCAGTCTTAGTCATACACACAGTTCAAGTGAAATGTGTTAACCTACTCTCTGGCACCTACTGGGAAAGCTAATCTAGATGCCATAATAAAGTACATAAAGGAAAAAATAGTTTCCAAAGTTCAACACTAAAATGCTAAATAATTATCCAGGAATTACAATGCATAAAACCTTTTAAGTTGTACAAGAATAGTAGTATCATTATGTTGTGGGAAACACAGAGGCTTGTTACTCCTGGTTTGACTTCAAGTTACAATACTTCCCTGGATCTGTTTTCTCAACTACAAAATTGAGACAATAATATCTACCACACAAAGACTTTCTGAGAGGACAAGTTAGATTACACCTGATAGCATGTCTATACACTTCAATGGAGTGACTAACGAAAGCCATCCCTCCCCTCTTACTATACAGATTTCTTTACAAAGCTTTATTCAAAAATAGTTTCATATTCCTCCTTCCCTGAAAAATGTGGAACAGCAGAATATCACCGACCCAATATGGAAATTGTCTTCTCTTCTAAAGCATGAATAGCCTAGGCTATGGTAATTATGCTTATAACTTTTAATTTTGAGAATACAAGAAAAAGGTCCAGTCCATTTTGATTTTGTACATGATTTTTATTCATACTATAAATACACCAGCTAGCAAAGTTAAAGAATAATTTAACTCCTTCCATGGATCAAAGCTACATTACTTATGTAGAAGAAATAAGACCAGACAACTTGCACTAGAGTGATTTCCTCAGTAGTCTGCCCTAGTTGAAGCCTCTTACTTGATTTTTCTTATGATCTGCCTTCCCACTCAAGTGATGTAGAAGTAACTAAAGTCATAATTTCCTTTCCTTAGGAGTTATTATGAAGATAGAAAGCATAGTTAACATATTTCCCAACTTTTTTCATCCATCTTAATTCTGGTTATTTATTTTAAAGCTAATTTGGTCTTCATAGAAAAAGCAACAATATCCCGACCTCTTCAGGGTCTTTAAATTTTATGCATGAAAAATTTTTCATTTTGCTTTCTATTTTTTCTCTCAACAAATATTTGTTAACTACTATGTGCTAAAGATACAGCTAGGTTCTAATTGTAAAGGATTGTGGTTATTTATAAACTTTGTAGGATTAATTACCAAAGAAAAGTATAATTAAACACATAATTTACTCAAAACTTATGTATTGAGAAAAGCAAAAATCCAAAACAAAATTTTCCAAAATAAAGTCCTAAATTACATAATTCCCCCAAAGTTAAAGGTAAATATGAGCTATCTGTATTGTAACATTTTTCCTTTAAAAAATATTTTTTCTTTTTTGGCATTAATGTAAAATATTGATAACCAACTTTGGTTTTTCTGTATAACTATAACAAATTACTACATCTTTTTTTCTCTCTCTCTTCCTTCAAAATGCAAATATGTTATTAACTTTCCTTAATATGATAACTCAATTCATCTGTCACTAAGATCACAAATAGCAAGATTTGGCACATAGACCCACCCTAAGCCACTAGTAGCTACTTTTGTTGCTAAGGAAATGAAGAGGAAGTAGTAAGAACAGACAAAAACAGAGATTAATTTTGCAGGTGTTAAACTAAACATAAAAATTATATACAATGCTTCAGTCTTAATGATTGGAAGATTTGCCTCTGGAGAATCACAAAAAAAATGTTAATACAACTACACAGACTAATCTGCTGCCAATTGTGATAAATGAATGATTTGCTGATTTGTTTGAAATCAACATATATTTTAATATAGCACTCTTCAAAAAAATCACTAATGCTCATATTTAAGCACCACATTAAGATGAACAAGACTGCACTACCACTTTGGTGAAAATAATTATCATCAAAATTAATTTTCTTAGTTGTCTTCAAGTACACCAGTTTTACATTGCCTTTCTTTCCCTCTCATGAATTTTAAGGGCTTCAAATTTACCACTAAATGTTTCAATCTAATCAATATAAGCGTAAGAAATAGAAAAGAGAGATAAAAATAGTTCAAAAAACTCTGAACATAAGAAAGTAAATTGAAATTGTATACTGTGTATTTTAAAAGGTTCCAAGCGATGATTTGCTTTCCCTCTTCTTCCCCCTGCTCTGCACACCCTCACACCACCCCCCCTTCCCATTCCACTTCATCCAGACAGAGGGCAACAGTCTGAGCGGCCCTGGTTGAGTTGATCCTAAAGTTAACATTCAGCAGCCCATTTCCAGACAGCAGCGCTAAATCTATTTGGATAAAACGCGTGTGACCCAGACAGTTGGCATTTGGCCCAAACGAGTTGCACCAGCAGCTCAAATAAAAACAAGAGTAAGAAACTTACTCTCTTGTTCCCTCTCAGTGTGCTTTCTTACTCTGGCTTGCTCTCTTTGCCCCTAGCACAAGTGGAAAATGTATCAAAGACAGAAATTATAGCACACATTATCAGAAGGATTTTCCAATACTTTCTTTAGTACTCTTGTTCTCTCTCCCTTATTATTAAGCTTCAGTATCATGTAACATATATACAGGCATACTATGATAAGCAAGGCTCCAGAAGGTTATGAGTCTAGGATGCCCCAAATGGGCAAACGTAAACCAAAACCACACACTCTCATCTCTTTGATTACCTTCTTAAGAGCTTAACATATCTTAGAGCATCAGTGCTACAACCCATACACCACTGCTACCCTGAGAGTACAAGCATGAAATATGCACTTGTCTGAATACTAAAGACACTGACATGAAATGGGTTTGCAGAAGGCAATTGCATAAATCTGGAAATCGATTGAAAACACACACCATCATTACTTTCTCCACCACTGTCCGGTGATTAGTTAAAAGTCCATGACGACCATAATCAAGTCCACCTCACACAATATATAAATTCATACAATGAGCACACATTTTCACATTATAAAATACCTGTAAGCCCCGGAATTCTACAGCCACCAGTAGTCTACAGTTTAAAAGATTTCTATCTGTAATGAGTTTAGTCAGACTCACTCATTGCCATAAAGCACACACACACACACACACACACACACACACACACACACACA
>CAJQZJ010037497.1:571124-605796 GCA_907164525.1 Lophiomys imhausi | reverse complement strand
CACACACACACACACACACACACACACACACACACACACACACACACCAACCCACTCCAATTTAAAAATGTTTTCCCTTTGAGAGTCTCATGTCTCTCAGGCTGGTCTCACATCTCTATGTAGCTGAAGATCACCTTCAACTTCTGATCTTTCTGTGTCCATCACCCCAGTGCTGGGATTATAGACACACCATATCACCAAACCTAGTTTATGTGGTGCTAGGATCAAACACAGAGTTTTATGTATGTTAGGCAAGCACTTTACTGAGCTACATACATCCCCAGCCCTTCAAGGTTTTTGTTTTTATTTGGTTTTCAATGTAGGTTATTTTAACCTTACTCCTAAACAGTGGCTTCAGGGCAGGCACAATTTTTTCTGATGGCTTAAACAGCAAGCATTCTAAGCTAGGCCTAGTATTGCATGTCAATATTTTCAGCATATGAAAGAAGGGCTAATGGAGGAAGATGACTGATTTTGAGGCCAGCCTGGAGTATAGAGTGAGACTGCCTCAAAAAGTCAATAAGCAAGCAAACAAAAACACCAAGAGAGCGAGCATTCTAGGCTCATTTATTCTGTGCTAAGGATTCCACCAAGAGCCTTCTGCTCTAGGCAAATGATTCACCAACTGAGTTATATTCTCACCTACCCCAAAACTTAAATAAAGTATTTCACCTTTTTTTTATATAAGTACTTTATTTTTTTTCTTCAAGTTACATCTCAGTCACAAACCCTTCCCTATTCCCCCTTCCTGTCCCACCCTTCCACCCTCTTCCCCCCCAACAGCTTCCCTTTTCAATCCAACAAATGGTTCTTTCTCTTATAACAGTAAATTCTACACAAAACAGCAGAATTAAATATGCCACATTTATGAGAGTTAAATGGTCCAGTATACCTTCCCAATGTCCAGTTCATACATATTTGGCCCCTGACTTTAACCTTCTACCTTCTAACCATCTCCATGAGTTTAAAGTTCTATAACTGACTTAGCTTTCATACTAACTTGCATCACTATTATAACCATCTTCTTAGATCTAGAACGCCCTCTTGATTCCTAAACAACTCAAAATTTAGCTATGAGACTCAAGCTGTCTATTCTTCAAGCACCTCAGAGAGCTGAGAAGGATAAATATATCTGATTATATAGGAAGTGCAGGGCCTGCAGCTTCCAATACTAAGAAATGACAAACCAGTGACTACCTGGACAGTTCCCATTTTCTCTCCATACATTCCAGCATCAGTCTTCAGCCTTTTGGTCCTGTTTCTCTGACAGACATTTATTGTAGAGCAGGGATTATGAAGGACTAACCTACCCTGTCTTGACAGAGCTAGGCTGTCAACTTCCCTGCTACCAAGTTTTGTCCTTTTTGGACAGCAGTCTGTCTGCAGTTGAAGCAAGGAGTTTTTACATGCCAAGAGATAGGCTTGCCACTAATTCAACCATCTCACACTGGAGATTCTTCAATGCTTATCTTCTACTTGGAGTATAATAGGGGGTGCTGTCAGGAGCTGATATGTCACGATATCAAAAAAAAAATCTTAATTTAAGACCACATCTTTGAATGCCATATTCTGCAGATCTCTTGGGGTTTTTGAAGATGCCCTATCTATATCTTGTATTTAGATAAGCAAATGTTGCTTGTCTCTTAACAACTTGATTACTGAGTAGCTTAGAGAATATCTGTGATAGACTGTCATAGTAGCTAACAAGGTGATATGCATGCATGATTAGGAGTTTGTTTTTCTTAACTATCCTAAACAGTTTAAGACGGTTGGTATGAAGAGACCAGAGCTTCACATTTCATTTTTAAGTATCTCTAGGTACGATACCATTAGGAAGCGTTACCTTTAATTTTGTATCAATATACAAAGATCTATTCAAATGTGGCTAAATATACTCTTAATTTTGTATCAATATACAAAGATCAATGCCTATGCGGCCCAATACAATCTTAATATTGCGTCCATATACAAGGGTCAATACCATTGTGGCCAACTATAATCTTAATTTTGTATCAATATACAAATATCAATACTGATGTAGACCAACACAATCTTATTTTTGCACAATAAACAATGGTCAATACCACTTTAGCCAAATATACTACTAATTTTGTATCAATATACAAAGGTATAAGGGCATATTCACTAATCTGACCCTTCTTCTTGGTCCTTCCTGTGCTATGTCTATGTCTCAATTTTTCTCAAGTCCGTGCATTCCTAGATAGGAGATAAAGGGATACAGAAAAGGGAAAGAATGGAATACCCTGGGTCTAACCACCAAAACCCATTAAACAGGACCATTTAACAACTTGTAATCTCTTCCCCTAAATCACAGAGTTTTCAGTTGTCCTTCAAATAACCAAAAAAGGGTGGGGCGGAGAAACACCCTCCCCACCCTCTGGGTATGGGACGTCGCTCTCTTAAAATGACTTCCTGCTGATTTGGGTCGTAGTAAACCTGTTTGGGGCCCAAACCAAAATGGAAAAATGGTTTAAAATGTTAATACAATCCTTTTATATTCAGTCCTTCTGTTCTCAGCTGTTTAGATATCCTAAGGAGTTTGTAGGCAGAAGCTGAACTTCCAGGCTTTACTGAGGTTCTGGCTGGGGCATTGTGTAGAGCTGACCGGTCTTAGTGATACTGAGTTGTTGTGGTTGTAGGCTTTTGATGGAGACAGCTATTGAGGGAGTCTGTCAGGCTGAATCATCTGGGTCACTCGTCTTCTTTTGGTGTCTGATTCTGATTTCTGCTGAAGTTTCCGTTGTCCAGTTGTCCCTGGGTTCCTTGAATGGATGCTTTGATTCTCCTGGAAAGATAAGAACAGAGCCCTGCCCTAATCCTCACTCAGGGACAATCGCCCTCTTTTTTTTTGGGGGGGGGGTAGATAATATTTCTCCTGAAGCAAATTTGGTTTTTTGACAATATATAAACTATTATCTTTCAATCTGGTTTAAAGAGGAAATTATTTTGTTATTTTGGAGCTAAACCAGCTTTAGTGTATATATTTTGAGATCTCGAAGGACATTTTGTTTGTATTGAGTGGGCCTTTTGTAAGTAGCTTTTAAACTTAGGTCCTTCCAAATCCCATGTGTGTGTCTCTGCATTCTAATTATTGGGATCCGAGACCTGTGGTTCCCATCTGAGGGGACTAAAGATGTGTTCCACCACACCTGGATCGAAGTTTTTCTTTATTTAGAGTTTGTTTTGTATCAGGCTGACCTTGAGCTCTGAGATCTGCATGTTTCTGTCTCTAGAGTGTTGGGGTTAAGGGTGTACTCTTCTTGAATGATGGGATTAAGGGTGTGTACCCTCACCACCCTTTTCCATGTAACTCTAGAATTTATAAGTCCACTAACTCTATGGGGCTCCTCCCATCTCTGCTGAAGTTAAAGGCATGGGTTAACACCATATTTCTCCTGTATTTTACCTTAGCTCTATGTTTTTTCGACACTTGAGGGTTAAAAAACCAGGTTGAACGGCTGTGTCCTTTCTTTTATTTACAGTGTTTTAACGTTGTTACCTGCTTTTTTTAATTAATAAATTTATTTGTTTGTTGATACAGGTTACATCCTTAACATATTGTCCTCTTTTCCCGCTTCCCAGGCCCACCCTCCCATGCTCTAACCCTTAACCCTTCCGTCTTGATCCTCTGGGGTGGAGTATCCCTGTATACCAGTCTCTTACCACAGATCAGGAGTCATATGAGGGCCGAGAGCCTCTTCATACACCGGGGGCCTATGAGGCAGTACTGCCAGTGAAAGGTGTCTCCTTGCTACGGGTGGAAAACTAAAAAAAAGACCAACAGACACACAAACCCACAAAAACAAAGAACAACAACAAAAAAAGAGAGGAAAAAGAAAGGAGAAAAAAAGGGAAAGGAAAAAGAAAAAGAAATGAAAAAAAAGGTTATGTCCATGTTCCTTTTGGTGTGTTGGTTGTAGTACAGATATCCTGTACGATATAGCTAAAATCCTACTATAAGTGAATAGATGCCATGTGCATCCTTCTGAGTCTGGGTTAGCTCACTCAGGATGAGCTTCTGTAGATCCATCCATTTGGTTGCAAATTGCATGATTTCATTGTTTCTTATAGCTGAGTAATATTCCATTGTATAGATGTACCACAGTTTTTTAATCCATTCTTCAGTTGATTTTCTCAAAGAACCAACTCTTGGTTTCATTGATTCTTTGTACAGTTCTTTTTGATTCCAAGTTGTTGATTTCAGCCCTAAGTTTGATGATTTCCTGCCTTCTGCTCCTCTTGGGCATGTTTGATTCTTTTTTTTCCAATTCACCCAGCTTAGCTGTTAATTCACTAATATGAGCTGTCACAACTTTCTTTTTGAAGGCACTTAGTGCTATGAACTTTCCTCGTAGCACAGCTTTTATTTTATCCCATATGTTTGGGTATGTTGTGTCTTCATTGTCGTTGGATTTTAAGAAGTCTTTGATTTTCTTCTTTATTTCTTCCCTGACCCAGTGGTCATCCAGTAAGGAGCTGTTCAATTTCCATGTGTGTGTAGGCTTTCTGTTGATTCTTTTGCTGTTGAAGACCAGCTTTATTCCGTGGTGGTCTGATAAGATACAAGGTGTTATTTCAATTTTCTTGTATCTATTGAGACTATCTTTGTGTCCAACTATGTGGTCGATTTTGCAGAAGGTTCCATGGGGTGCTGAGAAAAAGGTGTATTCCTTTGTGTTTGGATGAAACGTTGTGTAGATGTCTGTTAGGTCCATTTGTTTCATGATCTCTCTTAGACTCAATATTTCTCTGTTTGGCCTCAGTCTTGATGATCTGTCCATTCTTGTGAGTGGGGTGTTGAAGTCTCCCACTACTAATGTGTTGTGATCGACGTGCGCTTTAAGTTTTAGAAGTGTTTCTTTCACAAAAGTAGGTGCCTTTGTATTTGGGGCATAGATGTTCAGTATTGAGATTTCCTCCTGATGAATATTCCCTTTAATGAGTATATAATGCCCTTCTTTGTCTTTTTTCATTAACTTCAGTTGGAAGTCTGTTTTGTTTGATATTAGGATGGCTACTCCAGCTTGCTTCCTGGGTCCATTTGCTTGGAAAACCTTTTCCCAGCCCTTTACTCTGAGGTAGTGACTATCTCTGGTAGTGAGATGTGTTTCTTGTATGCAGCAAAGGGACGGGTCTTGCTTGCGGATCCACTCTGTAAATCTGTGTCTTTTTATTGGGGAGTTGAGACCATTGATGTTGATGGATATTAGTGACCTGGGGTTGTTGTTTCCCATTAGTTTGGTATAGGTGATCGTCCTGTGCCTCTTTTGGTTTATTGCTGAGGGGTTTTCTATTCCCTTTGTTTTCTTGGGTGAAGTTTTCTTCTCTGGGATGGAATTTTCCTTCTAGGATTTTCTGTAGGGCTGGGTTTGTGGGTAGATATTGTTTAAATTTGATTTTGTCATGGAATATCTTGTTTTCTCCATCTATGTTGATAGTTTTGCTGGGTATAATAGTCTGGCTGGGCACCTATGATCTCTCAGGACTTGTAGGATATCTGTCCAGGCCCTTCTAGCTTTTAAAGTTTCTGAGGAGAAGTCAGGTGTAATTCTGATGGGTCTGCCATTGTATGTGACTTGTCCTTTTTCTCTTACAGCTTTTAATATCCTTTCTTTGTTCTGTACATTTGGTGTCTCAATTATTATGTGGCTAGAGGAGTTTCTTTTCTGATCTAATCTGTTTGGTGTTCTGTAAGCCTCTAGGATTTTTACTGGCATCTCTTTTTTTCAGGTTTGGGAAGTTTTCTTCTATGACTTTGTTGAAGATATTTCCTGGACCTTGGAGTCGGGAGTCTTCTCTTTCCTCTATGCCTATGAATCTTAGGTTCCGTCTTTTCATTGAGTCCTTGATTTCTTGGATGTTGTGGGTGAGAGATTTTTTAGCCTTCTCATTTTCTTTGGATGTTGTACTGATTTCTTCCATCGAATCTTCCATGCCTGAGATCCTGTCTTCCATCTCTTGCATCCTATTGTTGATACTCACATCCGTAGTTCCTGTTCTCTTCCCTTGGTTCTCCACTTCCTCTTTTAACTCAGACTGTGTTTTCTTTATTGTTTCTATTTCTATTTTCATGTCTTGTATGGTATGTTCGTTTTGTACATTTCCTTCTCCAGCTTGCTTGTTTTTGTCTGAAAATCTTTCATTGCTTTGTCCTTTTCCTGTTCAAGCTCTGTCACCTTGGCTTGGAGTTCTTTAATGGTGTTGTTCATTGTTTTGGCTTGTACAATTGTGGCTTCTTTGAATACCTTCATAGATTTAAGTTCTTCTTGAAGGGACTCTATCACTTTCCATAATGCAGAATTGTCATCGTTTTCATGTGTTACTGTTGGTGTGAGGTCATCCGAATTGGATGAGCTAGGATAATTCTGCTTTGTTGGAGTCATATTTCCTTGATTTCTATTTTTTCTTGGACCTTTGGCCATGTGGGTGTGTTTAGCTGTCTGTTCTTGTCGTTTTCTGTGCTTGGATCCACAGAGGATGCTTTGGTGAAGGAGTCGAATTGCTTGGCTGTCGTTGCTTACAGGGGGATCTCAGGGTCACTGTGGTTTTAATAGCCTGAATCGCTGTGAGCTGGTGCAGCCTATTCCCAGGTAGTGAGCAATGGTCCAGAAGTGTTTCACAGCTCCCTGTTCAGAGTACCCTATGTTGCACACTGAGTGATCAGCGTGTAATGTTCTGATGGTATGGACCTGTTTGCCCAGGCACAGATTTTGTGGGCTTTGTTTGTCGTCACGGAGGCTGACAGGGCCCGGCTCCACACCTAATATGTCTGGGTTTACCAGAATACAGCTATGGTCCCCTGGCTTCTGGTTACCCACTAGGCTTCTCGCCACAGGCCTGGCCACTTCCCTCCCTATCTGCTCCGCCGTGGGTGGGCGGAGCTTCGGCCCCTCTCGCCGTCTGAGCTGGCCTCCCGCCCTAGCTGCTTTGCCATGGGTGGGCGG
This sequence comes from Lophiomys imhausi, assembly GCA_907164525.1. Lineage (NCBI taxonomy): Eukaryota > Metazoa > Chordata > Mammalia > Rodentia > Muridae > Lophiomys > Lophiomys imhausi. Next base: position 598,831 of record CAJQZJ010037497.1, on the reverse strand, counting down.
AGCTTCGGCCCCTCCCGCAGTCTGAGCCGCCCTCCCGCCCTAGCTGCTTTGCCGTGGGTGGGCGGAGCTTCGGCCCCTCCCGCCGTCTGAGCCGGCCTCCCGCCCTAGCTGCTTTGCCGTGGGTGGGCGGAGCTTCGGCCCCTCCCGCCGTCTGAGCTGGCCTCCCGCCCTAGCTGTTTTGCCGTGGGTGCGTGGGGCTTCGGCCCCTCCCGCTGACTGAGCTGGCCTCCTTCCCTAGCTGCTTTGCCGTGGGTGCGCCCGCTTCCCTCCACAACTGCTCTGCCCGCCCACCTCCCGCTCCAGCTCGAGCGGCTGTGGATCACCCGCCAAGCGCCCTGTTTCTTCCTTGTTAAGACTTCAACTATTCTGCAAAGTTTCCTAAGTAGTTATAAGGTCTTCCTGAGGTGTGGGAAGCCCAGTAGGCTAGTGGGCGATCACCATGTGGCCTTTGATTCTCCCTGCTGTGTGTTGGGATCGATCTTACCAGGCACCTCTCCAAATGGGAGTTCCCAAATCCCGGATTTAGTGGCTTCCGTGTCTGCGAGAGATGGGGGGAGAGCCTTGCCCTGGGACTTTTAACAGTCCCTTGGGAGCTGTGCGTGTTCCCGGAGGGGCCAGACCCTCCGGTTTTTACACAGTGTCCCACAACTGTTTTCTATGGCTCTTCTCTCCCACATTCAAAATGCGTCCGTGCAGTTCGCTGCCATCTTGGCCCCCCATCGTATTTCACCTTTTAAAGTAATAGTTTAGAAATATTACTTGCTCCCTTTTTTTGTTTTTGGTTTGTTTTGTTTTGTTTTGAGCCAAGGTTTCTCTGTGTAATAGTCCCGACTGTCCTGGATTCACTTTGTAGACCAGGCTGGCCTCAAACTCACAGGCCTGCCTCTGCCTCCTGTGTGCTGGGATTAAAGGCGTGTGCTACCATCCCCAGCTTACTTATTTTTAAAGAGGAGTAAATAAACAGGAAAAGTGTGACTTACAGTAAGTAGAGAGCAGAGAACAAAATAGTAAGTTTAGAATTCTACAGTTTAGCTTATCTATAATCCTGACTCTTTATACATATCTACCTGGGAAAATTATTATGTTTATAAAAAATACACCACAGCATCAATAGCTAGATTTAAATAAAAAACAATATTCAGTTTTAATAATAAGAATCAAGAGCAAATTAAAATAATTTACCTAGTACATGATACTTATTAAAATAGTTTTCAGGACCGCAGATGTAGCTCTGTTGTGGAGTATTTACTTAGTGTGAATGAAGCCCTGGGTTTGAATCCAAGCACATCACAGATGTTATTCAGGTACTCAGGAAGCAGGAAGGCTAGTAAATTTGAGGACAGCTAGATTTACAGGAGACCCCATCTCAAGAAAGAAAAAAATAGTAATTAAAGCTAGCTTTAAACATATTAGTTCTTTGTTTAGCTTTTGTTGTTGTTGTTGCTGTTGTTGTTTTGAGATAGTTTCATTCCACATAGCCCTGGCTGTTCTGGAATTCACTATGTAGACCAGGCTGGCCTCAAACTCACAAAGGTCCTCCTGCCTCTGCTTCAGAATTCTAAGATTAAAGGCCTGGGCTACCATGCTCGGCTTTATAAACATTAGATTTTTGTATTCTAATTTTTAACGCATCTAGAAATAAAAACCCACACATAAAACAGATTTGCTAAACATTTTGCAAGTATGCCATTTACTATTACTATATAAGATTACTTACCTACCATGCATGAGGCTCTAAGTTCAGTCCTCAGCACAAGAAAAAGAAAGAACCCTCCGAATTAAAGAACTTCTAATTATAATTTCTAAATATAAAGCTATCAAATGCAATTGGAACTCAAAAAACTTAGATGACACAAGTTTAAAAAGAAAAATGTTACATTAGCAAAACCACAAATCTTTTGCTGTTTTTCAGAATCTTTCTTGTTATTTCAAAATTACACATTCAAAAGAATTTTCCAAACAATACTGAATGAGGTAGGATACATTAAATGCTTTAAAAGTCTAGAATATTTTTACTTGCATTTTACATATACAGTTTGAAACTTCAACATATTGAACAAATTGAAAAGGCCCATTTTGAACATGTACAATATCAGTATAAGTCATTTCGAGATACAAAGAAGATGGACAACCAGGGCATGGAGGCAAAGGCTTGCAAACCCACTCAGTACTCAGCAAGCCAAATGCCAGCTGGGATACATAAGACCCTATTTCAAAACAAAAAATGAAGATACACAATGTCTCTGATTTGCAAATAATATTCTTTATTTAAATAGTGCTGTGTTTTCTTCATCCGTGCATGTCAAGGTTCTGTACTGTGTGAACACAGACCATCATTTTACTGATGGAAGGCTTCCAATCTTATTCGGGTCGGATCTTCTGGATGTCTCAGAGCAATCCCATAGCGCAGAAGCAGCTCAATATATGGTGGCCAAAAGGAGTCACTAATTTTAACATATGGATCATGTGGAACATCAAACATTCTATTTATAAGAATCTAAGGAAAAAAATTATTAAAAATATACCTCTTGTATGAAAAAAATCTACATACTTTCAAAAAACAACAAAGCTTTCCACTAAAGGACACTGACTACTCCTCTCCTTGAACAGATGTTCTTGAACATTATTTTATGTACTTAAATAATATCTGATTTTTAAAGACATTAGTGGATGGAATATGTATTAAAATAAATCCCTATTAAAATGAAAAAATTTTTCTAAAAACTGCCTAAAAAATTTACAACTTTCCTACTTCTCTTAGTATAATTTCCTTAAAATAAAAGCAAGAATTTAAAAATTAAAACTTATAAATCAGAGGTAGAACACAGCTAGCTGCTACATAAGGCCCTGAGTTTTATCCCCATAACCGAGGCAGAAAAAAATTAAAGTTTTACAAACTGCACACAAAGTTCAAAAGAAAGATAGAAAGAGTCTCTGAATATCTGGAAGGAAAATAAATCACCAGTTTGACCCTTTAAAACATCTATTCTTTTGATAAGTCTTCACAAATAGTTGTTTGCCATCATCAATTCCTTCATCTTCTCCCTGAATAGTTCTGATTACTTTATCAAGGATGTTGAGAACTTACAATCAATTTAACAAACTTCGAGTTTTATAGGGTAGCTTTTCCCAAGCTACATTCCACATGGAAGTGGTGTCCCTTATTAGGTTCTAAGATGTTGAAAAACAGGGTTCTCACCCAGGTGAATATCAACAGATGAATTAATAAAGAAAATGTAGTATATATACACAATGGAATTTTATTCATCCATAATAAATGAAATTATGTCATTCTTCAGGAAAATGGGACTAAAGAATATCATGTTAAGTGAAGAAACCAAACTCAGACAAAAATCCTGTTTCCCTTAGAGGAATCCAGATTTGTACAGGAGTATGTGTGTATATGTGTCTATGTATGAGTGGAATAAAAGTAGAGTGGGGTTGGGGCAACACTACACAATAGAGAAAGAGGTATGGAGAAGGAAGAAAATAAGAGTTAGTGAGGGAAAGAAAAACAAAATAAGGGACACTATTTGGTGACAGAGTACCAGAAAGAGAGGAGTAAGGATGGAAGATGGTAGTAACTGGGGCAAAATGAATAAGGTGAAATGATATGTGTATGTAAAAATACCATAATCAAATTTATTATTTCACATTACTTCAAAAATTTAATTAAAAAATAAAAGAAAGTCAAGGTTTTGTCATCACCAGAAAGTTTAGAGAAGTTAGCTAATGAGATCTAGGACTCAATGATCTTCCACACATCTACTGACATTTGCAAAGATTGTTCATGAAGTAATCATATTCAATTATTTGAAGACTAATGTTTCATGAAATATGGTAAAAATACTAAATGTTTTATTATTTTCTTTCTTCATCTACCACCCAATTCTTTAATAATTTATGAACCTAGAACTTAGAACTGAGAAAGATTAGGGATTCCTTAGGTGTACATAATTCGTGACTAATCATTAATTGTACAGTCAAAGTTTTAACTTAAAGATATTACTATTTTACAGATCATAAAAGAATAGGCATAATTTATACAAATGTAAGGTGTCATAAAAGTGACTGAAATTAACCTGCCACCCTCTAATTTCAATCACAGTCATAATATCAACATTTAAATTCATGAAGTACAAATGTTGACTACCACTTATTTCCCCATTTCAAGTCCTTCATCTTGAGAAAAAAAAAGCTCACAATCCCCTTTCTTTTAAGTATCATGATAAAGAAATATTTTCATATATTAGAGTAGCTATTTACCTTATACAATTTAAAAGCTGTATGACCTGGACATATAGCTCAGTGGTACAGCACTTGCCTATGGGAAAGACTTGCATTCCATCCCAATACCATGGAAATCAAACAAATAAAGTGATCTTATCTTAAATTTCTAATTTATATTAGGCTACATTAATTAAAATTCTAATAAAAAAGACAGAAAAATGCTGAAAATTCAAATTTAAAATGATTACACTAACTTTTTCACTGAATGGTAGCTTAAGTATTAGTTATTTTTGTCACTGATAATATGATCTACAGAGAGATATTTGGTTTTCTGAGTTTTATATTATATCTTATGGTGTACCATTAAAATTTATAACCATGAGTTTCAGATAAAATTTTCGCTATTTTCCATAAACTGTCATTTTGAAACTTTATTGCATTTGTTTGTGAACACACATGCACATGGTGTGGATGGACAAGTCAGAGAACAACTTGCAGGAGTTGGCTCTATCTATCTATCCACTACATGTGTCCTGGGGTGTGAACTCATCTCACTGGGCTTTGAAGCAAGCACATTTGACCACTAAACAATCTCACTGGCCAAAAGTGACATTTTTTTTTAACTTTAAAAAAACATAATACATCCAAGAAAAGTTATAGTTCCATCTTAAGCTAGTGAAGTCAGAAATATCTAACAGATTTGATTATAAATCAGACAAATATTTCTATCTCGTTTTTCATATCAATAATACTCATTAGTAAAGATTCTTAGGTAGCACACCTGAGATGTTTGTATCCAACTCATTAAGTTAGATTGTGTTTTGAAAACATTCTAAATTTACTAGTCCTAGAGCTGGGAGAAGGGACCACAAGCCCCCATCCCTAACCCAGAATCTATTTCCAACTGAATGAAAAATTAGTTTTCTCCAGGAAAAGACTCACTGGGAAACAAACCACACTTAAGGGTAGGCCCCATGTCCAGCAGTTAAGAAAAAATGTACTCAGTGGCATCTTTGGAGGTTCTTTGTCTCATAATGTTGTGGAAGGGCATTTTTTAAATCTTACAGGTCTTTTGAATATACATCAAGGCCTCTGATTTTGTGTTTTTACGGGAGTTCTGATTGTGTGAATGTGTGTATCTCTGCATCTATGTGTTTCTCATGCTTTTTTCCTTTGGCTCTTTTTCTTCTGTTTGTTTTGTCCTATTCTAATCTGTTTATTTTTGTTTTGTCTTATTTTATTTTATTATTATTCCTTAGATGCCTGTTCATTTTCTAACTAGAGACAAAAAGGATATGGATCCAGAAGGGAGGGGAGTGGGGAGTAACTGAAAACTTAGGGGAGGTGAAATCATAATCAGAACATATTATATTAAAAAATCTATTTCAACAAAAGAAAAAATTTTAAAAGCACACAACTTTTTTAAAAAAGCAAAGACTATTTGCTTTTCATAGGCTTTGCTGGCTAAGGTTTTCTAAAGTAATTCATATATTTAATAACCTAGCTGAAGTTCAAGTACATTTTTACAATGCCAAAGATATCTATTTATAAAACAAAAAATGCTAAACTTAAAAGATTAGAATTAGCCTTTCCATTGTAATAAAAGAAATCTTTTATTTAAGGAAAAATTTTACATTCATTTATATGTTTTAGGTGCAGGACTGAGTTGTAAACTAAAATTCTATCAGTATAACAGCACACAATGTTAGGGTGCAAATAGCAAATGACTAAATAAGAAACTCTGTTAAAGAATCAAATATCTTTTTTCGTTGTTTGTTTTTCAAGACAGGGTTTCTCTGTGTAACAGCCTTGGCTGCTCTGAAACTCATGACCTCAAACTCAGAGATCTGCCTGCTGCCATAAAGATGTGAGCCACCACTCCCAGCTCAAATATTCTTAATAGAAAATAAAAGTAGCTTTTTTTTGGTCTTGAACTCTAATTGTTCACTAAAGATAGCTCTAATATAAAAACAAAAACAACCCAAAACTACACTTACCTCTAACACTTCATTCAGTGTTATCAGCTGTGCATTCGATTCTTGAATGTTTTTCTTTGAGAAATGTAAATAATAATTAACATCACAGAATATCAAACTATATAATACAAGACTTAAAAACATTTTTTAGTTGTAATTTTACAAGGTAACAAAAGTCGAATTCTGAAAGTAAACAACTTTATGGTACAAGTTAGATTTTTTAAAAATGCAATGGAAAAATCTTCTAAGACAATGAAAACTTTTATAATTATTATAAGATACAATTCAAGCTAACTATAAACATATAAAAAATTATACTATACATACTATATATAAGAATGTAAAATAAACCCGGGTGTGGTGGCACACATCTTTAACCCCAACTCTCAGGAGGCAGAGGCAGGGGGATCTCTGTGAATTCAAGGCTAGTCTACAAAGTGAATCTAGGATAGCAAGAGTTACAAAGAGAAACACTGTCCAGAAAAAACAAAAACAAAAACAAAAAAACAAAAACCAAACAAACAAAAAAGGTAATATGGTTTGAAGAAGACAAAAACTCTCCAAGCAAATGGTATTCTATTATATTTCAAGCAGGCTTCTAAAGGAGCCTTCCTTGTTACCATCCCACGGACCTTGACAGTTCATAATAGATTGACAGTTCCTAGCATTAACTCAATTCACTGAATTGTTTTCTCTTTGAATATTATGGAATAACTCATTTTAAAAAATTGGTACTGAGAGATGAAGTTATACAAACTTAGAATATTTCATATTTTTCATAATTTGTTTTCTTTCTATTAGAGGTCTGTCTCCAGTACTCAAATCATTTAAAGCAAAGCAATATTTATCTAAGTTCAACATTTGAACTTCATTTTTCTTCTATCAAAGTTAATTAAAACCAGATTTATCATTAATAGTATAGTAGTAAGTATAAAATTCCAATGCTCCAATCAGCAATCAATCTATTTCTATACATACTGTGTTTAGAGCAATGTCTCTATTTTAGTAAAAACCATTTTAGTGACTCACTAACATGTTAATGATGAGCAGGGATTTGGGGTTTTAGCTTACTTTTTTGTATTCATAATTAAGCTGTAAAGTTCACTGTTGTAAACAGAACTATATATCTCAAAAATATGTGTTGAAACTGAGATGCAGTTGTGTTTGAAAACAGGACATAAGTAGATAATCAAGTATTAAATGAGATCATCAGGGTAGAGATCAAATCCAAAATGCAGAATATTTTTTGTTTTTATGTTTTTTTTTGTTTTTGTGTAACAGTAAGACAGTAAGAGAACTTATTAAAAAATTCTCTTTCTAGGGAGAGCAGAGCAGAGATCAATGTGAACTGAAAGAGCTGGTGCCAACTCCCAGTCATGAATAGACCTTACCAGGAACTAATGCTAAGAGTACTTTGCTCTTGTACTGCTAGTCTTTAGACTGAAAAATAAATTCCATTTTTAAGCCAGGGTCTGGCATTTTGTTATGGCAGCCCACTAATACGGTATTGATGTTGGCCAGATAAAGAGAAACAGAAAGAGTGATTAATAGATGAAGTGGGAAGAGAAATGAGACTCCATTCGGTCTTCCTTAGATCCCCCACACAAGCTGTGCAATGCCAGCATGTGGGCATTATGTGCACATACAATACACACAAATAAATAAAATATTCAATTTTTAAAAATGTATTTAACCTAGCCCATTTTATTCAACAGTAGCTCTGAATTTTCAGTAACTATGGTAGGATGAAGGCATATTTGGATATATGTGTCACTATACCCTCTTTCCTTTGCTTTGGTTCCTATATAAGACAATTACAACAATGTAGAGAATGTCTTCTCTAAAACTTACCCTTTTCTTTTGAATATTTCCATCAGGAAGAGGAAAATGATCTTCTAAAAACTCACCCAAGGTAAGCAAGAGCTTCTCCTTAAACTCTCTTATACTGAGCATCTTAGTTTTTAGCTCATTAAAGATTCTAATAATAAAAAATAAGACAAACATTTAACTGATAAAATACAACAGTGTATGCTCCTGGATATACAAAGTGATCAAAACATGAAACTTCATCTGATACATGTAACTAGAGAGTACTCTTTACAACATGTAGTGAAATTAGTATAGTAACTTACGTCATTTAAAAAAGATGAATTAACTAATAATTGGCAAAAAATTAGGGCCACCTTTTGATCTACTTTATCTAATATAAAAAATACTTTTTCAAAAATATCTGTTTGAAAAAAATCTGGAAAATAAAATTAATTACCTTGATTCAGAAAATGTCACAACCTGATTTTTCAAATCACTGTGTAATACATTAAGAGTTTCCAGTATTTGCTGCTGTTCATCCAACCACTGTTGCTCCCTTTAAACATGGAAAACAATACAATCAAATAAAAATTTAAGTGTCAACTCAATATGTATCAGTGATTAATAGTGATTACAAATTTACCTTTCTAAGTCTTCCTTTAACTTTTCATTCTTTGATTGAAGAGTAGATAGTACCATTTCAAGATCACATCTCAGTTTTTGGAACTAGAGTAAAAAAATGCAAGGTAATACTTAGTCTTTTAGCTTATACATAATTTAGTTCTTGAATGACAGTGAAATTGATCTACAATGTCTCATTGTGAAAGCCAATAGTAAAAATGCTTACCAGAAAGAATTGAAAATGGTAAATATACAGAAATCAGAAAGTAAGTTTTTGGTGACAAACCACTGATAAATATAAAACATAAGGTGTTTCATATTCTAATTCAAACTGAAATTAAATTAATAGACTGTTTTTAGCAGATTAAGTCTTTTTTCCTAATGTCAACAGACAAGAATTAAGACAAAAAATATAATTCTTTCAGTATTCGTTCAACTTGAAACTCAATATTAATTATAAGTTATTAATCAGTAATTATTGATGAAAGAGGCCAAATTGCAAGAATGAAGAAAACAATAAGTGGAATCCAGAAAATTAAACAGTAAATGACTGCCACAGTGAGATATACCAGAGAGACAAAAATAAAACAAAATAATAAAAAAAAAATTGTGAAGTACAAGGCAGAACTGTTTTAAGGCATTATGATTTGGAAAGACCTCTGATCAGGTAACATAAAGTAGCAGAAAAAAAAAAAAAACAAAAACAAAGTTATGTATTTATAAATTGTAAAATTATAAATTTTAAAGTAACTTTTAAAAAGGCAGGGGGAATAGAAATAACTAGTAACACAGTGCTGTAATGTGCTTTGAATGAAAATGGCCCCCACAGGCTCATAGGAAGAGGCACTATTAGAAGGTGTGGCCTTGTAGAAGAAGTGTGTCACGAGGGGTGAGCTTTTGAGGTTTCAGATGCTCAAGCCAGGCCCAGTATTCTCTCTCCCTGCTTCCTTCAGGTCAGGATGTGCAACTGTCAGCTCCTTCTCCAGTACCATGCCTGCCTGCACTCGGCCATGTGTCCACCGTGACGATAATGAGCTAACCCTCTAAACTGTAAGCTAGCCCCAATTCTTCTATAAGAGTCGGCATAGTCATGGTGTCTCATCACAGCGTAAAACCTAACTAAGACATGTAATAAAATGGCTTTAATAGAAAAAAATTTCAACTAAACCAAGAAAGCAAAGAAAGAGAAAAATAAGACCACAGAAAAGTTGGATAAAAAAGAAAATAAGCATATACACTGTATCATTGTATAAATGAGATCAGTAATAGATCAAATAGAACAATATCACACTGATAGTATATTAAATAGTCTAACAAGGAAATTAAATTAGAAATTGACACAGAAAAGTAGAAAACTGCAAATATATGGACACTAAAAAAAAATCTCTAAATAATCCATAAGATAAAAAAGCAATAAATAGAAAACTGAGAAATTATAAAATCAATCATAAGTTATCATGACTAAAAAATGCAACATGAAAATTTCTAAGAGCAGAGTTTGAAAGATGACTCAGTGGTTAAGAGCACTGACTGTTCTATTCTTCTAGAAGTCCTGGGTTCAATTCCCAAACAACAACAACATCATAGCCTACAGTCACCTACAATGGGACCTGATGCTCTCTTTTGGTGTACAGCCATACATTCAAACAAAGCATTCACACATAAATACATATGTAAATAAACCTTTAAAAAATATTTTTTCTAGCAACATTTAGATAATAACTTATAGCTCTAAAACTTTAGTTAGAAACATAGAAACAAAGGAACACTCACAAATTAATGGTATTATTTTTTATCATAAACTAAAAAAAGAAGAAACGAAATTCTTAAGCTAAAGAAATAATGATAAGGAACAAAAATCAATGACATGCAAAAAAGAATGAAAGGAACAGAGAGTTGAGGAAGAAAGGGAGAGGGAACTCAGTAATACCAAAAGCTAGCTCTTTAAGAAATGTAACTCACCATTTCAACAGACTTAAAGAAAAATCATTGCAATCCAGAAAGCATGCCAGAATTCACTATTCTAAGGCTAAGGATGGGCACACTGGGAGAGTTCCTTTCTAACGTACAACCCCTCACCCCATTTCATCTCTAGCACCACAAACACAAATTCAGAAGTGTTACAGATGGGATTTTCCTCTTTCTAAACACATTTATGATAAATCTACTATAAACATCATTTTGTTTTTGTTTTGCTCATTCGTGTCCATAATAACTATATTTCAGTGATTCAGTGGTGGTCTGGAATAAATCCCTTTGTGAATATAAAGGAAATTATTACCCTTCTGGGACTCTGGGAATGAGAAGAGCCAGAATATTTAAACATAGCCTAACGAAAGGAAGAAGAGCAGAAATCATGAAAGAGATGATAGAACAGGTGAAAACATGCAGAAGCAGGAAGGCCATGGAGAGAACAGAAAAAGAGGTCTCTACAGCTCTAAGTCTCCTTGGGTTTTAGGAGTGCACATTGACAGAAAGGAAGGGGAACTCAAAGCCAACACCACAAGTCATGCAGCTCTGGAGACAACAGACTGGCAATCCTAATCAATGAGTAAGACCAAGGTTCTCACAAACTTTAAATTTAGTGTAGGGGACACGGAGACAGACCAGTGTGGGATATAGCAGTGACTCCTAAGTAACAGACTTAGGAGAGACAATCCATTTTTGTCCTTCCCCATACTACTACAACTAGACACTCACAGAAACAGCAAACACCCCGTTGGAGTGACTGTCAAGGAAAGGAAATGGCCATAAAAAGCATTTGTAGAAAGGGAAATTAGACTAGACATGCTGGAAAGATCAGGCAGCAGGGGCTCAACCAGAAAAAGTGTTTGGTTGTTAAACTTTTGTAAAAGGCAGTAAGGCCCATTACTTAAAGATTACTGTAACAGTTCAGAGCTTGGTGCTACAGACAGCAACTGTTTGGCCTCAGAAGCTCCCTGCATCTAACATATAGCTTGTTGCTATAAGAAAAAGACCAAGAGACCTGAGCCCAAATCTAGTGGATCACTCAATTTCTGCAGCCCTCAGCCTGTGGCAAGGTGGTTTATTGCCAGGGAGAGTCTGACAGTACTAAAATTTTAAGGGAAAGCATGGGGTTCCCTCAGTTTTCCCACACACACTGTTTCTCCAGCTACTCAAAACATCCCTGTGTTTGGACACTTGCCATCCCCCTGGATGTTGTACCTGTATGAACACACTTTCTCAATAATATGATTTCTTCATAATATGAATAGGGTGCATTTTTTGAATTTTTTAATTTTTTGTTGTTTTCTTTCTCTTTTTTTTTTTGCTTTTTTGGTGTTTGTTTTATTGGGAGTTTTTTTGTTTTTGTTTTTGTTTTTTTTTTCAAGACAGAGTTTCTCTGGGTAGCCCTGGACAGTCCTGGAACTCGCTCTATAACAAGGGTAGCCTCAAATTCAGCCTTTGTCTCCTAAGTGCTGGGATTAAAAGTGTGAGCCACCACTGCCTGGCTAATCTTTTCTCTACTGTGCAAGTATGCTTTAAAATATGTACGTCAGTCTTTTTCCTCTGCTCCATATTTTGAGACAGGTAACCCAGACTAGCTCAAAAATCACTATAAATCGTGAGCAAGTCTCCAACCTCAACTTCCCAATGACAGGTGTGACCCATCATGCCAAGCTATATTTCAGTTTTAATCCTTCTTTCCTGGCTTACCATTCCTAACATATTGGAAATCTCCAACATGGTATGTACCTTTTATACACTACTGGATGACAAGCAGAATCTAGGCAGTTTTAGGATGAGGGCTACACACTAGAAAGACCAAGGCATGGTCAGATAACTGAGACTTTCAGACCTCGCCTCCAATTTTTGGAAAGAGAAAAAGAGCTAAGTTAATGAATGTCCAATTGTTTGGTCAACTTTGCCTATGTAGTAAAGTTTTCATAGAAAACTCAGGGCACTTCTGAAGAGCTAAATGCATGGGAAGATTTGAAATGGTAGCACACTCAGGACACAGAAGTTCCGTTCTCTTTCCTATAGACCTTAATTTATACATCTGTTTCATCTAGCTATTCATCTGTATCTTTTGTGATGGCTTTTATAACAAATGAGTAAGCATGTTTCTGTGAGATCTGTGAGTCTCTCTAGAAAATCATTCACACCTGAAGAGGGAGACAAGCAAATTAATTCATAGTTAATTGGTCAACAGTACAACAGAAAACCTATTATTGTAACTGTCATCTTTGGTGAGAGGCAGTCTTGTGAAATGAATGATCCATCAGCAATTAAATTTTGAACTGAATTAAAAGACATCAAGCTGATTGATGCTATAGAATCATCTGCTGCAGGTTCTGGCAAAAAACTAATTTTGGTGAGGAGAAAGCTCCAAAGCATAGTCTGTAATTCTAGTATCCCTAGGCCAAAATGGGAGGTGAAGACATGAGAGTCCTTAGCATTTTGTCAGCCAGCTACTCTGGCACACTCAATGGCAAACAACAAAGGAATCTTGTCTCTAACAAGGTAAAGTTAAGGCTAATAGTCAAATTCAGCCTCTGGCCTCCACATACACACTCTCACACCAGAACAAGTACATACATGGACAGCAAAAATAAAGAAAATTAACATCTTCAGACTATTTAGTTCAACAAAATACACAAATTTTTATGTACTTTTTGAGCGGTTTAGCTTACTTATGTCATAAACTTCTTATGTAATAAAGTAGTTCTAATTATAAATTATTTGGGAATACGACAAATCATAAATAACTCACCTCTTCTTTTCCTAATGTTATCAAAACATCTTCAGGCAGGTGAGTTACTACAAAAATAAAATAAAACAAAGTCATATCATTTAGTTAATTCTCAAGAATGTGACTCTGCGACATTCCTGAGACAACTCTTTTTCCATTCCACTATGCACTACCAAACTTTAATAAATAATATTCACTTTGATGTTTATAAATTGTTTATTCCACACATTTTTCCAGTAACAGCTGGTTAATACAAGTACTAACCTATTTCAACAAAAGCAATGCAAAGAGTTTTGAAGACTATTTATAGTGTGTGTGTGTGACTAAACTTATGTGAAGAAATAAATTTTATGTGTATTTTGCCTTTGCCTCCCAAGTGCTAGGATTAAAGATGTTCACCACCACACCTGGCTGCCTAATTGGTTTTCTGCCAACTCTTCTCATAAGACTTTCAGAATCAAGTGATTCTTGGCCAAGAAACAAAAGCAAAATCATCCATTCTCCAATGGATTCAGATGGAAACTTGCAACAAAATCAGGTAGAAGTACATGAAAAGACACTAGAGGAAAATCAAGCCAAACCTGTAAGGATTCACACACAGTGGCACAACTGTTTATACTAAATCACACTCATCTATCAATCCTACCAGATGGAAGTAAAAAACATGGAGTGAGGGTTGAAAAGACAGCTTAGCTGGTAAAGTAATTGCCTTGAAAGCACTAGGACATGAGTTTGATTTCCCAGAACCTGTGTAAAAACAAAACAAAACAAAACAAAAAAAAAACCCTGAGCATGGTGGTATGATCCAATCCCAGGGGCAGAGAGACTGGGATAGATCCCTGGGGCTCACTAGTCAATCAGCTAGTGTACTTGATGAGTTCCAAGCCATCGAGAGACCCTGCCTCGAACAAGAAAAGTGCATGACACCCGAGGAACAACACCCCAGGTTGTTCAGTGACCTCTACACCCATTTGCACACAGATGTACCCAACCACACGTGTGCATACCCCCCCCCAACGCATACAGACATACGGAAATGGAGCTACCATGATTTTTTACAACCACAAGAAAATACATCATCTAACTTTTTTAGTAGTCTTCAATGAGAATCTAACAATAATCTAATTTTAGCCTTGAGACCATTAAACAGAGGACAGAGCTAAGCTGTATTGATTCCTGACCTACAGAAACTTTAAGATTATAAATATGTCCAGACTCTTGACCTACAAAGACTGAGATAGTAAACAAAATGCTCTTTTATAAAACTTTGAAAAAAATCCAAAACTTTAATAACAGTCTTTAAGTCTACTGGGGTTCATTCAACTAGTCTCTTAATTTGTAAGTATTGGTAAGAGACTAACAGAAAGTTCATCAGTCATACTGGCCTACTAGACTTGATTAATATGGCAGCTGAGCTCAATATTTAGTAACTGGCTATATCTGAAATATGAAGAAGAATCTAGGAGAAATCTAAAATGTATATATAGCCCATCAAGCAACAGTTAATGAACTGGAGATATCATGAACTGAATATTTTGGGTAAGACATAGGGGGTACAAAAAATCTGAGTCCAATGTTTAAAAGAAGTCTAGTTTGAACATATATGTGGAAGTTATTATGGACTAGAGCATGTTACTAACCCCAAATTCATGTTTAAAGTCTAGTATACAGTATCACTCAAAATGTGACTTTACTGATAGTAATTAATATGATATTATTAGTGTGAGCCCTAATCCAATGAGGTTAAGACAGAGAGAGGCACAGGGGAGCACATATGAAGACAACAGAAGATGAATGCTGTACTTTGAACAAATGTTTCCCAAAGGTCCATATGTTAAAGGCTTGGTACTCAGGACTATGTAATCAAGAGGTGCTATAAAACCTTTAGGAGGAGGGACCTTGTGAATAGTCTTTAAGCCATTAGCAGCATGAGTTTGAGGGAGGCTGTGGGAACCTGATCTCTTCTTCTCTGCTTCGAGGCTTGTGATTTAAACAGTTTGTTCTGATACATGTACCTCACCATTGCCACCAAGCAACAGGTGCATCTAATTTTAAATCAGAACTTCTAGGGTACTTTCTAGGTTATTTATCTTGGGTATTTTCTTAGTGATGGAGGGTGACTGTGCAATGGCCATTTAAAGCCAGTAAGATGCCCCAGAAGAAATCAACTTTGCTGACAACTAGATTTTAGGCCATGTGATGGTTAATCTGTATTGTCAACTTAATAGTATTTAGAATCACATGAAAATGAGTCTCTGGACACAAATGTGGCAGATTTTTCTATATTAGGATAACTGAAATGGGACGATCTACCCTAAGTGTGTGCATTATTATTACATGGGCTAGGATCTCAAATGAAAAGCAGAAAGCAAGTTGAGCATAAGCATCCAAGTCTCTGCTTACTAATGGGATACAAAGTGAACAGCTGATCCTTGTTCCTGTCACCTCACCTCCCCTGCTGTGACTAAATTCCTAGAATTCTAATGCAAAAGCCTTCCTTCTTTAAATTGCTTTTGTCGGATATGTTGTAACAACAATAGAACAAATTCTTAATATACGCTGCTAATCTGCATTAATAAGAACTATGATAAAATACATTTCCAATGTCTAAGCTACACATCCCATTATATTTTGTAAGATTTTTTGGCACAACCTTAGTAAACTAATCCAGAAGTCATTATTACAGATATAACACACAGAAATTTAAAATATAATGCTGATATACCACTGATATAACAACTGAATAAATCTAAATATGATAGTGGTACATGCCTACAATCCTCATACATGGGAGGCTGAGGCACAAGCACCGTAAGTTCTAGGCTAGCCTTTATAGTAGAAAACTGTCTCTTAAAAAAAAACAAAAACAAAAGAACAACAGCTGAGTAGAAATCCCTAAAGAATATCAACTTAAAAGTTGCATACGTAATGCTCAAGTACATTGCTAAGAAGGGAAATGTATATATGGTTTAAGGCAAAATTTAAAATTATACCTGTATGCCACTATATTCCTATCAAAAGTGTTAAAATTAAAGGCTAACAAGCAATAATGTCAAAATGTAGAACAATTAAGGAATTGGCATGAATAAAGTAATAAACCCAAGGATATAGATGATACTATCTAAAGAAAAAAGGATAGCTTAGGATTTCTACTTGAAGAATCCCCAAAACTGGCAGAAAGAATATACAAAGGGGAGGCTAAAATTGAAAGTGGTTGTGTTGGGGGGAATCAAAGGAAAGGTAATGGGAGGGAAACAAAAAGAAGATGTAGGAAAAAGAGTAATCTATTTAGAAAACCAGATACAAAAATATATGGCACAGGAAGATTAGACTTTCACAGTAACAGGAATAATAACAACGCCTACTAGTTTGGTATTACAACTATAGCATTTTAAGCCATCTTCAACTCTTTAAATATAGGCATAAAACATATTTGGTTCCCATTGGACAAGTTAAGAAACTGCATTGAAACTACATTTCCTATTCCAAAAACCATATAAAGTAACTTTTCTATCTTATTAACAGTTCATAGTTTCTACTATGCAAAGGGTTTTAGGGTAAAATAATTACTATAATAAGGTCTTCATAGTTCATGTTATTATCCTATAACATAAGAATTTAATATAGAAAAGAAAGAAAAATAGAGTGGGTCCTAGTATCAACAACCATGGGTTGAAAGAGGAGTTAGATTAATAAGCAATCAGGAAGAACAAAATTGACTATTGCCGATCTTTTGCATGCTACTGAAGGCAGTGCAGCTTTAGATCTGGCCGCAGATAAGTCTATTACACTATCCAAAACAGATGAATGCTGTAGGATAACCACTGGTGTTCATGATCCTTTACCATCAGGGACAGTAGGATTAATCTTTGGAAGAAGTGGATTAACTTCTCAAGAATTTATTGTGCATCTAGGTGTTGTAGATGGAAATTGTAAGGAAGAAATTAAAATTATGGTGTCTGTAAGGAAAGAGATGAAAATTAATACAAGGGATAGAATTGCTCAGTTGCTGTTGTCATCTTACATCAAGGGCAAGGCTGCTCCAATAGAAAGAACAGGAGCATTTGGGAGTACTGGAAAATGTATATTTTGGCAAACAATGGTGAATGATCAGAGACCAATATTAAAAGTACAAATGAATGATACTGAAATAGAAGGATTAGTGGACACAGGAGCTGATGTCACTATTCTATCTCAAAATTCTTAGAATCTAAAATGGCCACTTCAAAAGGTTCCTACACATTTTATAGGAACTGGTAAATTATCACATGTTAAGTAAAGTATATAATGGATTAAATGTGTTGGACTGGAAGGGAAAACAGCCCTTAAATTTATGGGGAAGAGATCTTTTACAATAATGGGGTACTCAAATTAATATTCCTGCAATCCCAGAAACAACAAATGATGAAATGATGGATGTACATGTGGAAGGTACTGATATGGGTACTCAACAACAATCACAAGTTATGTCTAATCTCCAAATACAGGACACCATAGGCATTGAGTTTATGGATGCTTTTGGGGAAGGTATTGATATGAGTACTCAAGAGCAATCACAAGCTGTGTCCAGTGTCCAAACACAGGACACCACAGGAATTGAGTTTCCAAATTTATACTAGGGGCCACTGCTGAAATTTCAACAGTCCTACCTTTGAAAAGGCTATCAAATACCCAAGTGTGACAAGAGCAGTGACCCATCACAAAGGAAAAATTACAGGCATTAGAACAATTGGTACAAGAACAGCTGGAGGCTAGTCACATACAAGAGTCTAACAGCCCGTGGAATTCTCCTGTATTTGTGGTAAAAAAAGAAATTATAGAAATGGAAAATAGTAACAGATTTAAGAGCTATGAATAGAATAATTCAACCAATGGGTCCTTTGCAGCCTGGTATACCACTGCCTTCTTTATTACCAAAGTCATGGCCTACAATAGTAATTGATTTAAAAGATTGCTTTTTCACAATTCCGTTGCATTAAAATGGTAAGGAAAGATTTGCTTTCTCTGTACCTACTTATAATAACAGTAGGCCAATCAAGAGGTATCATTGGAATGTGCTTCCAAAGGGAATGTTGAATAGTTCAACTCTATGTAAATATTTTGTACATCAACTATTAGAAATAATTCATAGGCAATTTCCTCAATCTATTATTTATCATTATATGGATGATATTTTGTTGGCTGATAAGGAAACACAGAAAATCCTACCACTTTGGTGGTTACAAATTGCTCCTGAAAAAATACGAACGAGATACAATTAGCTATTTGGGTTATAAGATAAGTCAACAAAGAATAAAACCACAAAAGGTACAGATCCGTAGAGACCAATTGAAAACCCTTAATGATTTTCAAAAATTAATGGGAGATATTAATTGGCTGAGACTTACACTTGGATTAAGTACTTATGAGTTAAGTAATTTGTTTCAGATATTACAAGGGGATTCAAATCTAAACAGTCCAAGATGTTTAACTGCTGAAGCAGAGAAGGAGTTAATTTTGGTAGAGCAAAGATTGCAAGATGCATATATAGATCGAATTGATCCTAACCTTGATTGTATTTTGGTCATTTTACCATCAACTCATTCTCCCATAGGACTCATTATGCAATGGGAACATAGTATTATGGAATGGATTTTCTTACCACATAAACAAAGTAAAAAACTAAAGACATACATAGAAAAAAATAACTGAATTAATTGTACAAGGAAGAATAAGATGATGTCAGTTGTCAGGAATGGACCCGGCCAAAATAAGTAGTGCCCCTTACTAATGCTGAGATTATGTCATTGTGGGTAATCAATGAAGACTGGCAAAGAGCTTGCAGTAACTATTTGAGAGAAATTAATAACAAATTTCCAAAAAGCAAACATATACAATTTATAAAAAGAATTGGATTCTTCCTCGTATTGTAAAGGTATGGAAATGGCAGGTTATAAGACAGACAAAATCAGGAAGGTAATCAAAAGTCTATATAACTCAGTTAAAAAAGCAGAATTTTATGCAATCCTTATGGTGTTATTAGATTTTTCTGACCCTCTTAACATAATTACTGATTCTCTATATGCAGAAAGAGTTATGTTTCATATAGAAATTGCTGAATTTATTCCTGATAACTCAGAATTAACTTCTTTATTTATTCAATTGCAACAGGTCATCAGAAGTAGAAACAATCCATTATATATTACTCATATTCGGTCTTATACAGGTTTGCCAGGTCCATTGGAACAATGAAATGAGGAGACTGACCAACTACTAATAGGAAATGTTAGAAGCATCAAAATTTCATGAAAAACCTCATGTTAACAGCTCAGATTTAAAGAGAAAATTCTCTATCACTTGGCAACAAGCCAACAAATTATTTTAAAATGTCTTACATGTTCTTTTTATAAACAAACTCCATTACCTGCTGGTAGTAACCCTAGAAGTAATAAAAAGAATAAAATTTGGCAAATATGGGTGATTTCAAGAACAAATAGATCTTAACACTCTTGAGGTCACTAATTCAATATTCCATTAATTTGTCTACAAAAATGCAAACCTAAAAAGGAGAATCTTACTTTCAGGTGTTCTTTTGTTCCAATGACCAAGTTCAGCAGTCAAACATTTCACTTGCATAGTAAGTAATGAGAGCTATATAAAAGAAAGGAGACTACAAGTTATTTCTTGTAGTTCATTGATGAAAATATTGTCAACACTGTAATACTAGTTCTAAAGAAAGTGGCTAACAAAATAGCACCACCAAACATATTCTACTACCATACTAACTATAGCTCATGCATAGCTTTTTGCAGCAATGATATGTATGCTATTAAAAATAATGAACTCTGCTTTACTACCAAAACTAAAAGAACATAAGCACATCACATTTACTTCCTAAATACACCTTAAGAAAACAAAACAACAAAAACGTGATGCTGATAAAGCAAGACATTCTCCCCCCAAAAGAAAAACAGCATGCTATGCCTTGCCAGCATTTTAGTCAAATTTTGCTTAAATATGTTCATTTCCTCCTGTGATCCTTCAAAATACTGTAACTCCTTTTAGTTGTGCTGCAAAAAACAAAATATATATGTGAAGATAATGATGAGACTTGTTCTACAGTCACATATAAAAAGCATTTTTTAACATACATTAGTAGTTTGCAAAATGTATATACCTTATTCTGAGACAAATTATGGTGTGTCTTTGGTATGATGACAACAAATTTGATTCTGCTAAAAAGTTAAACAATTCTTCCTAAAAATAAAAAAGCAGTAATATTTTGAAAGTAATAAAGCATAAAAGTTTTCTCCATAAAAATGTCTTTTTGGTTCGAAATCATGTTAGGTATAGTGATAAATGTTTGCAAATTGACACTGAAACTCAGATCAGGATCAGCTTCAGCAATATAGTAAGTTCAAAGCCAGACCAGATTACATGACTCTACCTTTAAAAATAAAAAACAGAAAACTGAGTTTGAGTACTAAAGGTATGGAGGTACTATGCATACACAAATGAAGTTTCAAAGCAAAGCATAAACTGCTACTTCTTAAAAGGATTGTTCATAGCATCAGCCCTTGACTTGAATTTGTGAACTTGGAATGATTTCAACATGGTTTCCAAAAACCTAACTCTTTAAGGGTGGCTTACAATCCAAAACTATTCAAACAATACCTCTTTTATCTACTGGTATTTTTATATCTGTCAGGTAGAGAGTGACTATGTCACCAGTTCACACTAACAATTTTCTCTAAGGATAAACCAAGTTTCTCTAAGGATAAACAACATTTCATATGACAAGTTGAAGGGCTAATTTAAGGGGTTAAGTGATTCAACTGTGAGACAACTCCTAAAAATTAGTATCTCATTTCTTCTCAGCTCTATTCCATGCACCTTTTCCCCTTGATAATTTGATCTGCATCCTTTCACTATAATTCATAGCACAAGCAGACTGTATACTAAGTACTGTGTGTCATCTTTTTTTTTTTTTTTTTTTGGTTTTTCGAGACAGGGTTTCTCTGTGTAGCCCTGGCTGTCCTGGACTCACTTTGTAGACCAGGCTGGCCTCGAACTCACAAAGATCCGCCTGCCTCTGCCTCCCAAGTGCTGGGATTAAAGGCGTGCGCCACCACCGCCCGGCTGTGTGTCATCTTTGAGAATCATCAAACTCACAAATGATCTTGAGGACTCTCAACCCACGAGGAAACCACAAACTATATTCTTTCGTTGTTTGTAATTTAGGACAGTACGTGTTTACAAGTAACACTCCTCTCAAAGTCGGTGCTTGGTACACTGTGGGAAAACCACTCATGTATTTTGTAGGTCTACTATCCAATGACTAATATTTTGTGAGGTCTTAATTCCTACAGTAAAGAAACCTTATTTTCCCAAGTAAAATGAGATAGTTTAGACAATATATAATGTATTTAAAAATGGTATATTCAATTAGACTTTTTATAGTACCCGTAAATATGTACAGACTCTGAAACATTTTTATGGATACAAAAATAGCATCAGGAGCTACAATATTTGGTGCACAAAAGTTTACAAGTGTATTATGTCGATAAATTGCTCTTTTTATTAACATGTAGTGTCCCTTTTTATTTCTTTAATTGGTTCTGGTATGAAGTTTATTTTGTCAGATATAAGGATAATGATGCCTGTTTATTTACATTTTGTGTTTCCTTGTTTTTTTTTTTTTTTTTTTTCCCAATCCTTTGATACCAAGTTTTAGGGCATCTTTGCTGGATAAATGTGTTTCTTGGAGACAACACATATTTCGTTCTTTGGTTTGTTTTTTGCTTTTTATTTTAAACAGAAATGTTTTCCAGCTGTTCAGGGACGTAGGTATTAGAGTCAGTGAGACAGATGGTTCAGCAGGTAAAAGTGCTTGTTGCATAAGCCTGGTCACCTAAACTCAATCCCTGAAATCTACATAAAGGTGGAAGGGGAGAACTGACTTCATAAAGTTGTTCTCTGATCTGACCCCTCACACACACTCTCTCTCTCTCTCACACACACACACACACACACACAAACACACACACACACACACACACACACACACACACACACACACGCTGTAGCATGCATGGGCCCCACCCCTGTCATCATATGCACACACACACACAAAAACAATTTTTAATCAAAAAAGAAAATAGGTATTAGCAAAGTTGTTAAATTGGAATAAATATAGATAAATGTATTGTCCAAAAAGAATGAATTCTGCTTACCTATTTTCTAGAATGGAATACAAGGTTCATACCTGAGCGTTTGCTGTAGTGAGTGTCTCGGTTCCAGTAAGTGATAATTTATTCTGACACTTGATTTAAAAAGAAAAACAAGTGACACACTTTTAATTCATTAACAATTCCCTTCTCTTTTTATACTAGCCTAATATAATACCCTACTAAAAAACAAATATGTGACCCAGAATCTATTTAAATTACCACATAAGATCAGGAAGGCACTCAAACTGGTTACAAAGTGAATATATCAAAAGGAAAAGGCAAGAGTTGTGTATGTAGCCCAGTGGAAGAACACCTACACAGAGCCTTTGGTTCCATTCCCCTCACTGTCCACAGAACAGTGGCTACTAAAATGAAAAAATAAAATACCCAGTAACTAGCATGAATTATAAGCTACATAACAGGAAGGGGGGAGGAATGGGAAGCAAATGAACAAGAGAGAAAGTACTATAGAATAATAACAAAATAAGTAAGTAGCTAAGAACATAAGAAAATAAGCCTCCAAAAGACATTGGTTGCCTGACTTTAAAAACATCAGCAATGTTAATGGTTGTATTTGATAGGTAAAAATATGAGAAGCTTAAGTCTTAACTGTACTCATTCTGGTTGCTGTAATTTTCTATAACTTTTTAAGTTATTTTTAAAATGCAAGCTTCTATGTGAAAAATAACAAAAAAGAAATATAAAAATTATCTGGTAAGTACATTAATGACATAAAGTACCAAGGATTTTGCCAAAATGATTTTTTTAAATACTCCATCTTTCCTACTCTAGCAATTTAATGAAGAGAGCAGGGTGATATATATATCCATATATATTTATATATATAAATCCATTCACCTCTTCTGCTCTGACAGTAGAATTTACTGAAGTAGAATACTACATGTGGCTATGACTGTTGTCATATTCTGTGCTATGTTAAAGAGAAATCTTTACCAAAGTAACATAGTGCATCAAGTATCTCTATCTCACTAAAATAAAAAATGCACATAATTTAGATTTCAACATTTTAATTTTCTCTATTCATTTCACTCATAATTCTTTTTTTATTTTTTTCATATCTTTAACATTTATTTATTAATTCAAGTTACATCTCAATCACAGCCTCCCTCCCCTTATAATTCTATTCCTATATTCTCTATTTTGGGTGCTAATTTAGTCAACCAGCTATAGGCCCAAACAAGTACTGAAATGAGTCACAACTCCCATAATCTTGCATTCATTCAACGTCTGTGTCTTTTTGCTACAACCTCCTTAAAATCTTTTGAATTTATTCTTTATTTAGTTTTTCTCTTGTTCTATTTAGTTTTTGTTTTTTGAGACAGGGTTTCTCTGTGTAGTAGTTTTGACCAGACCAAGACTGGTCACTTTGTAGACCAGGTTGGCTTTGAACTCACAGAGATCCACCTGCCTCAGCCTCCCCAGTACTGGGATTAGAGGCATGCACCACCATGCCCAGCCTCTGAATTCAGTAATTTGAATTCAACCATTCTTGAAATAATAGCATTCATTACCTCTTAACAGGATGACTACTAGAGTTCTCTTAAAATGTCCTGTTTCTGTCCTCTTATCTTAAAAACATAACAAAACAGTTTTCCTGCTATATCTGATCATTTCACAGTGAGTTTACGAACTTTGATGATCTCCCATTGTACACACTCCACAGAATCAATGTTCTTATGCCAGGTTAATACTCTGCAGTCTCACTTCACAAGATTTCCTTTTCCTAGTGTATATTTTCCATAATGTTTTACTTAGATTTCTCTAAACTCTTTAAACTATACATTCTGATTCTCTGATTTTTATCTTGTCTTAACTTCACAGGCTCTTATTTACCCTTCGGAAATAAAATTATTGATTACTTCTTGTAGAAAGCTAACCCTGACTCCTTCAAACTGGTTTAAGCATTCCTAAGTATAGTTTTTGCATTTCTACCATAGTACTATTAATGGTACATTATATACAATATATTATAAATGGCTATTGCCTCTATAAGAAAAAAAAAATCTCGAGAACCAGAACTACCATCATCTTTTTCATTTTCTATAGTTTATCTAATATAAAATTTCTTAAGGGAATGCTTTTAGGGATGAAATCTATATAAATAATTTATAAAATGATAGATAAGGGGAAATTAATATTGTTTCTTTCCTAAGTCTATTATGTAAACTTTATATTAACTAATATGTCACTTTTATCTGTTGGTACTTACTTCTTCCATGTCTTTCCACATTTCTTCACATTGTTTAATAAGTTCTTTCTCAATATCTCTAGCAATTTCCCCATCTGTAGTAATATCTGGATCAAGATCTAGTTGATTCTCTGACATATCCTGTATAGTTTTCTTCACCTTACTGGAAAAACTGAGTAAAAAAAGATACATGCATTTAATAACGATTTGTCACATGTAGCAGTGACTAATAGACAAAAATAAAAATCCTTTCTATTGAAACATGAACAGACCACTGTTGGAGGGACTATTTTAGTATATAGTAAGAGTGCAAGATACAGGTAGGTGAGCAGATGTGTTGGTAAGAGCTTGTGGAAGTTCTGTTTAGATTATTTCTTCCTAGTAAGTGAAATGGTAACTAAGGTAATCAGTTGTGAATAAATGTAGATAAGGAATTCGAAGTTTAAGAGCAGACACAGCCAGGTGTCATGGCCCATGCCTTCTATGTCAGTACCTGAGAGGTAAAAGCAGAGACAGGTGGACCTGTGTAAGTTGAAGGACAGCCTGGAATACATAAGGAGTTCCAGGACAGCCAGGACTACATAAAAGAAAACTCCTGTCTCAAAACAGGGTGGGGGTCGGAGAGATAGCTTATCCCTTAAAGGCTAAGGTTTAAATTCAAAGAGTAGAGGTGGAAAGATGTACAAAATGGTTACTTTTTAATCTTTAAGAGAGCTCAAAGTATATAAAGCAATTTTGGATAGTAGCCCACTTTAAATTAGTATTTAGTGGCCCAATTAAAACAATAATAATAGTATATGTAAAAAGATTATAGTCATCCAAGAGCTAAATTTTTTCAGTTAATCAAAACTGATGGGGAGATATGGCTCAGTGGTTAAGAATACTGGCTACTCTTCCAAAGGACCCCGGTTCAAATCCCAGCACCCACATGGCAGTTCACAGCTGTCAGCACTTGGGAGACAGAGGCAGAGGCAAACGGACCTCTTGTGCATTCAAGGCTACCTGGTCTACAAAGTGAGTCCAAAACTGCCAGGGCTACACAGAGAAACCTTAAATCGAAAAGCAAGCAAAAAGTGACACAAAGTTACTAGTTACTGCCGCAAAGAATAGGAGATGACAGTGTGTGGTGAGATTTAAAGTTGGGTAATCTTAAGGATGTAGACTGAGGAATAACAACAAAGAGGACCTCTAGGTTAAAATGTCAAATGCAAATCAGAATAAACACCTCCCCAACGTGTTTTTTAGTCATGAAATCTTAAAACTTTATATTGCTTAACAAATAAGTTACCAACAGAAAAGTTGTAAAGTAGATACAACACTGTAACATATTCCCGAATTATAGCAGTCAATAAAGATGTCAATTCTCCACAAAGTGACCTATTTTATCTTAACTAAAATCCTAAAAGCGACAAAAAAAACTCACGTCATATTTGATGAGTAAATTCTAAAACCTATACAGAAATACAGAGATCCCGAAATAGCAAAGACTCGTTGTATATAACTACACTAATAGTTAAACGTAGAACCGGCTCCTGGACAAATGGAAACACGGAATACAATGCACCCCCTTCTAGGTTTCCTAGCTTCACATACATACACGAGCCAAGTCAAAGTGATATGCTAATATCGGGAGCCCATCTTATAAACTATAACAATTTTAATATGTAATTTAGCTGATAGAGATCTATTTCATTCTTTTTACCAAAATGTTCGTTCCAGCCCCGCCCCTCTGTCTTTCTCTGGTATAACCAGGTAGGTTCTGGAATGGCGTTGGCCCGGGAGGTTGAGAAGCGCGGGGCATCCAATTCGCAGGCCGTAAGCGTCAGATTTGGGGGGCTGGGTCCCCAAAACCCGCGAGCTTCCTTCCTCCTTGACAGAAAACTAGGACCTTTGCAGCTCCATCCCCGGCGTCCAAAGCTTGCCAGAACCGGTTTCGACTCACCTTGATCCTCCGGCCTCCTCTGCGCAGCCAAGCCAAGCGTAGTTTGCGCGCGCTGCTTGCTGATTGGATCGGCTCCGGCCCACCCCAGCCAATCAGAAAACACCCTCGAGCGCTGACGGAGGAAGGCTGCGCCGCGGCTCGGGAATTACTAGCTCACTCGGTTGTCGCACGCTCTTCTGACGCCTCAGACAACATGGCCGCAGAGAGTGGTAGCGATCCGCAGCTGAGAAGAAGGAGGCACCGGGACACAGAGGATACAGAAAAAACGGAACGCAGCGAGCGAGAGCTAGCAATGGCAGTGGCGGGGAGCGAAGAAAACGATGATGAGAATGAAGAGCGCTGGGTTGGGCCTTTACCGGTGGAGGCAACACTGGCCAAGAAGAGGAAAGGTAGCTGCGGAGAGCCCGAGAGCAAGCAGGAAAGCTACTTTGGCGGAATGGGAGGGTTTATTTCATGCAAGCACGCAAGCGGGAGTGAGATTGTGGGTTTGTGCGCTTAGAACGGACGGTCTTTACTTCATTTTCTCCCCAAATAGTGAATCGGTCTTAGTATAGCGTGTTTTTCAAGATGTGTAGCACTGTTGATCCCTGGCTAAGTTATCATAGATGCTACAACTAATACTTGTATGTATTTTTGGGTTTGGGTGCTTTTATTGACCTGATTGCAGCTTTGTGAGGTAGGAATTCCTAATTTTGACTTAACAGGTGCGAGAAGGAGTACGGGTTCTCAGAACCATAAAGACCTCAGTTTTCAACCCTGACTCGTTTGCTAATGAATTTTCAAATTTAGGGAAAGTTGCTTAAGCTTGCTAGATTTGAAGCCTTACTCGAGGCGAAATAGAAGTGTTTTACCACTAACGTACCATAAGATTTTTTAAAAAGATTTATGAAGAGATTAATGTTACGATTTTAAATGCTTTTCTTGGAACTTTTTTTCTGAATGTTTTGACAGGTGTGTGTGTGTGTGTGTGTGTGTGTGTGTGTGTGTGTGTGTGTGT
>CAJQZJ010037497.1:554339-571114 GCA_907164525.1 Lophiomys imhausi | reverse complement strand
TGTGTGTGTGTGTGTGTGTGTGTGTGTGTGTGTGTGTGTGTGTGTGTAGTTTTGTGGTGAAGTAAATCTAAAGCATTTACCAGGTATGGGTATAGTATAGTGTGAGAAAATTTA
Source organism: Lophiomys imhausi (assembly GCA_907164525.1). Lineage (NCBI taxonomy): Eukaryota > Metazoa > Chordata > Mammalia > Rodentia > Muridae > Lophiomys > Lophiomys imhausi. The sequence goes on along the minus strand of CAJQZJ010037497.1, from coordinate 571,000 downwards.
GTTGTCAAAGTTAATTAGTATATGTAAATACTTAATGTATATACACTGTACTCAAAAAATATTTTCAGTTTTTATATGGGATAGAAAAGAATAATCTCTTTTTAAACTTTTGATTCTCAACCAAAATACATGGAATAAGATATGGAAGAAATTTAGTTGGACTTTTCTATATGTGAAAGTAGTTTCAGTCTTTATAGTCTTCTGAAAACTAGAAAGTTTTCTTTTTAAAAGACTGCCTTTAGGGTAATTTTAGCAATAAGAAATACTAAAGTCTAATGATTCCAACAGAGATTTCTTTTGTTAGTTTACTTTTGTTTTGAGACAGGGTCTCCCTTGTTAAGTTGTGCAAGCTGGCTTTTCATCCAGTCTCATGAGTAGCTAGGATTACAGGTTTACACTACCAGGCCAAATTTGTTTGTTTGTTTGTTTCATGGTAGATCCTAGTTCAATTATGAACCTACCTCTTGGGGTTAATATTACTTGCTATTACTGGCTGCTCTGGAAGAGGTAGTCCTGAGTTCAGTTCCCACCAATCACATGGTGGCTCACAACCATCTATAATGTGATCTGATGTCCTCTTCTGGAATGCAGGTATATTTGCAGACAGAACACTCATACATTAAAACAAGAAAAAAAAGAAATGGAGGAAAGGAGACAAAAAATATTAGTTATTATTCCTACAATGGTCCATGTAAAGAAAAATTTAAAAACAAAGTCAAAACAACAAAATCATAAACTAGATGTGGTAGCATACACCTATAAAACCCAGCACTAAATAGCTAGACGCAGGCAGGAGGATCACAAATTCAATGAACTATGAACTACTATGAACTACATGTAGTATGAAGTTATCTTATACTATATAGTGAGAATTTGTCTTAAAAAAGAAGTCTATTAAGTAATAAATATTGTCAATGAATGTTTGCTTTGAAATTACTGAGAGATCTGTTTTGAAAGTTAACTTTAAAATTTTTATGTATACAGGACAGATTTTATTATCACTGCCAGTCATGATGGGCATGTTAAGTTTTGGAAAAAAATAGAAGAAGGAATTGAGTTTGTTAAACATTTTCGTAGTCACCTTGGTAAGAATTTCGTACTTCTTTTTCCAGCTCCTGTGTAAGCTCTACTAATTAAAATTTCCTTTAAAATATTGTGATGTTTTCCTTTGAGTCATGCACATTTGTTTTATTTATATTTACTAGAATGTTTTAATTTTATTTTTTAAATAGGAATCATTGAGAGTATTGCAGTTAGCTCTGAGGGAGCGTTGTTCTGTTCTGTGGGTGATGATAAAGCGATGAAGGTGTTTGATGTAGTAAACTTTGACATGATCAATATGCTGAAGCTGGGGTAAGTTTTCTATAGAACATATACTATATGTAGATATATATATATATATTTAACCTTAGTAAAATAATTGTAAACTACACTTTACCTATAAGATCCTAGGTTACTTTTGAACAGAATATGTTATCTTGCCATTTGGGGTTTTACATGGGAAAGTCAGGAGACATCCTTGTGTTGTTTGGAGGCTTCTGCTCTGGTTTTTCTAATTATCACTTATTTTCTTTCTTCTTTTCCTTCCTTGTTTCTTTCTTTTTTTAATTGGATTTTTCGAGACGGGGTTTCTCTGTGTACCCCTGACTCTCCTGGAACTCGCTCTGTAGACCAGGCTGGCCACGAACTCAGAGATCCTCCTGCCTCTGCCTCCCTACTGCTTGTATTACAGGCGTGCGCCACCATGCCTGGCTTCAACTTTTCAAGCAGTATCACAACAAAAGTTCATCATATCCAGCTAATACCACTTAATAAATTGATGAAGACCCATCATGCCTAACCACTGATAGTTAGAATAACTTCTTTCCTATATTATATTTACTTTGAAGATGCAAACTTGTGTTTTTACATGATTTGTAGGTAAATTTCCTGGTGGCTTTAAACTTGAGGATATACCGATACTGATGCTCAAACCATGTTTGATAGTACATTAATAAGATTTTGTTTTAGAAGTGACTTTTTAAAGGTAACATACTAAAAATATACATATCTAAATAAGTGTTATCTTAAAAGTCATACCATTATCAGAATGTTTGGAACTTGCTTTGCTTAAGTTACATAACAAAAGGCCTTAAGCTAGGCAGCTTTAAAAATAAGCATTCACCCTACAGCTGTAGAGTCTGAGATACCCAAGGTCAGTGCCAGCAGTTTCGTGTCTTCAGAGGCTCTGTCCTGCTTCTTAGCATCCCCTTACTTGTTAAAGAAGACAGCAGGTTGGGCAGGGTCCTCTTTCTTCAGAGAAGGACCCCACTTTCATGCACTCACTTAGACTTAACTCCTAAAGACTTTCTGAAAAGTCCTGCTGTGGACTGCGGTATGTCTATAATTCAAATCTAAATTTTGGAGTTTCTTTTGAAATCAGATTTTATGAGCCATAAAAGAAAATCAGTGTTACTCTATTTGGTTAGGTTTCTTTCTTTATTTTTTGTTTTTGTTTTTGGTTAAAAATTCCATTGCCTAACTTGATCTTCTCTTTTATTCCTCAGTTCATTTCCGTAGATACTTGCTATTTTTAAAATCAAAATACTGGCTGGGTTGGAGAGATGGCTCAGAAATTAAGAGCACTAGCTGCTCTTTTAGAGGACCTAGGTTCAATTCCCAGCACCCACATGGCAGCTCACTGTCTGTATACTCCAGTTCCAGACGATACAACACCCTCGCACAGAACACCAGTGCACATGAAATAAAAGCAAATTTTTAAAAATTCAAAGAAAAATAATTGCACATTAGCTCTTTAGGAATACTCAAAAGAGTCTATTTCAGGAACTGATAGAAATTCTAAATGAAGAGTTCAAAAAAGGTTTTCAGCATCAATACAGGAGTGGTTGGTATGACATTGTAACTTTAAAAGTAACAACTTTCGCTGGGCGTTGGTGGCACACGCCTTTAATCCCAGCACTTGGGAGGCAGAGGTAGGCGGATCTCTGTGAGTTCGAGGCCAGCCTGGTCTACAATGTGAGTCTAGGACAGCCAGAGCTGTTATACAGAGAAACCCTGTCTCGAAAAACCAAAAAAAATAAATAAATAATAATAACTTTGCAGGAGACAACACATAAGTTTTGTATGTAGATTAAATGCATCAAGTTCTATTTTGCACATTGTTCATCTTGTAACATGTTCAATGCTTATAATTTTAATACCAAAATAAGACAAATTTTTTAAGCATAGTCAGAATCTAAATATCTTGATGATAAATGTCTCAAACATGTATGTACAAAGTATATCATTACCTGCTAACCTAGTTATACAGCCAGGCATGGTGGTGCATGCTTTTAATTCCAGCACTCAGGAGTCAGAGACAGGAGGATCTCTGTGAGTTGGAGGCCAGCCTGGTCTACAAAGGAAGTCCATGACAGAAAGGGCTCTGTTACCCAGAGATACCCTGTCTCAAAAAAGACAGAGAATAAAATTATACATATAAATTGTTTTGCAGATACCCAGTATCTCAGAATACCTTAAGGCCCATATATGACTAAGTTTCCTATCTACCCAATGGAATAAGGATGCAGTTCTCCTCTTGTGGTTTGGTGTCATCATATGTTATTATTGTTACAGTGATGACAGGAGAAAGAGGAAATTAAGGAATAGGGTATAACTCAAAGGTAGAGCACTTAATATGCAAAGTACCCTGGATTCTATTCCTAGGACTATATTAAAAAAAGAAAAAGTAAAAAGAAATTCAGTAGCTATGCTGAATAGCTGAGTATTCTGAGTGTCTTTTACAGGACATTTTGATTTTGGTGATGGGCTAAGAAGGAATGCTTGTTGTGTTGACCTTTCTTTTTCTCCTCCTCAATTTTTAACTCTTTAGCTATTTTCCTGGACAATGTGAATGGATATATTGCCCAGGAGATGCCATATCTTCAGTTGCTGCTTCAGAAAAGAGTACAGGAAAAATTTTTATTTATGATGGTCGAGGAGATAACCAGCCACTTCATATTTTTGACAAACTCCATGTATCACCTCTTACTCAAATAAGACTAAACCCAGTTTACAAAGTAGTGGTGTCTTCTGACAAATCTGGAATGATTGAGTACTGGACTGGACCTCCACATGAATATAAATTCCCTAAAAATGTGAACTGGGAATATAAAACAGACACAGATTTATATGAATTTGCCAAATGTAAAGCGTATCCAACCAGCATGTGCTTTTCACCTGATGGGATGAAAATAGCAACCATTGGATCAGATAGAAAAGTTAGAATTTTCAGGTTTTTAACCGGAAAACTCATGAGAGTCTTTGATGAATCATTAAGTGTAAGTGCAGTTAAATCATATTTTACTTTTCTAATAGTTTTTATGTTTTACTATCTCCTAAAAGATATTTTTCTACATAGGCCTATATATTGATGGTTATTTTCTCTTAGCACATTAAAGATACTACTCAGTTGTCTTTAACCTTGCATTGATGTTCTTCTCTACATTGATTATGTGGTTTGTCTTTATTATTGTTTTCAACATTTGTTGATGTGAGAGGACTGAAGTATCAAGGGGAGATTAAGAGTAAAGCTTTGACAGAAGAGATTCAGAATGAGAGTTTGGCAGAAGAAAACCAAGTGTCAGTTAAGCTAATTATTTGCAATAGCAAACAGAACTGTAAATGTGGATAGAGAGTAGTAATAACTGGAACTCCACATTCCTCGGGAGTGCTTGTTTTGGAGTTGGGGAGGTGATTATCTAGCATGAGTGGAAAAGCTTCAATGACTTAAAACCATGTAACTAGTCCTAGTATAACAGAAATTGAATGTGAAGTTTTATCTTTTAGTATTTATTAACTTAAATATGCAGAGTCACTGCATACGTCAGTGTTGTTGCGTATCACAGAGGCCATGCTTTGAATGCCAGAATATTGCAAAGAGATTCTGTTGAGGGGTTTACCAAGTTGGATATTTGTGAAATGTTTGAAATGCATGTATATGGATAAATGGCTGTCTGTAAAACTTACATCTTGAAAGCTAAGTCCTCAGCAAAAATAATCATGACTCTCCCACTACTACAAAGTAGTCCAGCCTTCTAGGCAATTTTGGGCATATAAGTAAGTGCTAACTAAAGATAAGAAAGCTGATCTGTAAGATCATTCATGATTATGCATTCATGACTCAAACTCTTAACATACCTCCTGTTTTCATACTTTTCTATATTTTTCTTCCTTTGTCTAGAAAAAGTTGAGATTTTAGTTAACCTAAACATGAAACAAATACATAAAAAAATGGGAAGTAAGTCTAGCTTATTATCATCATAATAAAGAGTTAGCTTTGAATTCTATTGTTTGATGTTCTACATGTCTGAAATGGTGAGTAACAAGATCCTATTGTCTACAAGGCTCTTGAAATACTAATATAAAGTATTCATGATGTAACTCACATCTTGAAAATTGTACATTAAATATCAAAAGGAAACCAAATTCCCAAACTATAAAGGTACCCATAAAAAAACATTTTTTCTAAGCACACTTATCTAATACTAATCTTTACTGCTAATATCAAAATCGCTTGAAACACTTTCTGATGTCATAATTTTGATATAGGAAGATAGCAGAGTAAAACGGGGGCTAGAGAGAGTGGTCAGTGGTCAAGAGTGCCTTACTGTTCTTACATAGCACCGAAATTCAGTTGCCAGTACCCTTGTTAGACAGTTCACAACACCTGTAACCCCAGCTCCAGGAGATCTTACATTCTGTTTTGGCCTCCACAGGCACCCACATACACATATACATCTACATAGACACACATTATTAATAAACAACCTTTTCAAAAAATTATTCAGCAAAATTTGCATTATGTTCTTTCATGATTCTTATACAGGCTTTCACAATGTGTAGCTGCATTTCCTGGCATAGCTTCTATTCATGTGACTCACTTTGTTTGTGGAGGTGAGAAAATGGGGCTTCATTCTGTCATCAATGCTGGCCTGGAATTTCCTATGTAGTCCAGCCTATTTATTGTGCCTCATCCTCCCAAATGCTAGGACTACTAGTATAGACTAGCAGGTCTAGCTGCTGTGTACCTCGACTCGTGTATCTAGACCAACTAGACATGCACCAAAAGTACTATACATGTAAGATTCCAAAGCAGTGATATAAAAAAGTTTTCTCAGTTCTATTTACTGTTATAGAAATTGTAATATTTTGTGTATATTAGGTTGAATAAAATAAATTCCAACTACTTTTTACTTTGTATAATTACCTACTGAAAAATGTAATTGCTTATGTGACTTGCATTATAGTTCATTGAAAGTGCTACTCTGAGGCTTCTAAAAGGCAAGCATATCATTTTTGTTAAAAAAAACCAAAAAACAAAAACAAAAAAAACCTAGTTTTGTATATCAAAACTACTGTCTTTGTTAAGTTAGAAAAATCAATTACTATTAGTATAGTTGTTTAGGGGCCAGGGGGGTGACAGGAATCAAACCCAGCACCTTAAGCACTTAAACTAGAAGTAAGCTACACACCCCTGAAATACAAATTTGTTACTTGTATATTGTTTTGTGTGAGACTGGGTTTCATACAGTGGGACAGGCTGGACTACAGTGAGTGTAGCCCAGGCTAACATAGAGCTCACAGTGCTCCTGCCTCAGACTTCAGAGTGATGGAATTACAGCCAGGAATGACCACATTGGCCTTGAACTCATTTGTGATCAAACTCACCAATGTCTTCTTAAATTATATGAATATACAGATTCTTATTGACTCTCACTGTGTTCTGTTTCTAGTCATTGCTCACTGTTTTAATTTATATGTGTATGTGTGAGTATATATATATATATATATATATATACATATATATATATGTAGTTATTTTGTTAATGCTTAGCTTATTTCCTAGATGTTTACTGAACTGCAGCAGATGAGGCAACAACTACCAGACATGGAATTTGGCCGACGAATGGCTGTAGAACGTGAGCTGGAGAAGGTGGATGCTGTACGATTAATTAATATCGTTTTTGATGAAACGGGACACTTCGTGCTATATGGAACAATGCTGGGCATTAAAGTAATAAATGTAGAAACAAATCGGTAAGCTTTAACAAGATTTATATATATATTTAAATGCAGTTATTGAAGATCATTTCCTCCATCAAGGGAACAATGAGAGTTTTGTTGTTGCAAAGAAAGTGGAAGGGTCCCAAAGCCTAAACTTAACCAAGTGTTTTGACTGGATTTTTCTATGGTCTCTCAGTTGTTTATAATCTTATGTAAAAACTTTCCATTCATGTTTGTAAAATAGATGGAAAGAAGATATGCATAGTTTCAAAGTTTGGGGTACTTTTTTTTTTAACAACTTTCTGTGTTTTACTTATTGATTTAAATTAGCCAAGCTTTTGTTAAATGTTGCCAAATATTTTAATCACAGAATTCAGCATCACATCCTGCTAGACTAAAGGCAGGGCTAAATGCATAAAACCACAGTAAGTCTTTGGGGCAAATAGCCTATTTGGTGTTAGTTCAGAATATCTACAATCAGATACTATGACTGAATGTAAAGAAAAGAACTTATAAAATGTTTGGAGAAAATTCTTGTGCTGTACATTCCTACATATAAAGATTTATCTTGTAGTTCTTTGTCCTGTAGAATCATTGAAAGCTTGCAAAAAATTTAAGTAATAGGAACAGGTTAAATTTTTACATTCAACCTTGGTATGCATGAGATTGTATCAGGATACCTTGTGGATTCCAGACTCTAAGGATACTCAAGTAGTACCTCATATAAAAGGCATATGCTCCTATATACTTAAATCATGTGTAGATTATTCATAATTCCTAGTATAAATGTTATCTAAATACATGATGTACTATATTGCTTGTGGAATAATGCCAAGGAAAAACTAGTATACATGTTCAATATAGATGTTTTAAGGCAAAATAATTTTAGTCTGAAATTTGATTATAAGCTGTAGAACCTGTGGGTACAAAAGGATGATTGTATTAATGAATGACTTGAGTGGGGTGTGTGTGTGTGTGTGTGTGTGTGTGTGTGTGTGTGTGTGTTTGTATGTAGGCCAGGGGTCAATGTTAACTGCCTGTATTGCTCTCCACCCTTATTTTTTTTTTTTTTGAGACAGTGAAATTCTCTTGCTGAGCCTGATAATATTTACTTATTTGGCTAGGCTTGCTAGCCAGTAAGCTCCAAAGTTCTGCCTGCCTCTGCCTCTTGCCTTCATCCTCCTCCCTTCTTCCTCTTTCCTCCTCCCTCTTCCCTCCGTTACTGATTTGTGCTGTGGGTGCCAGGGATCAGAAATCAGGCCCTTGTACTCACTAAGCTGTTTTTCCAGCCCAAAGTTTGTTTTATCTTTAATAGAACTTTTAAAACATTTGAAGGCCCACAACAAAATAGAGAAGCTACCAGGTTTTCCCGGTATATTCTCTGACCCCTCTTACAGCTCCAGTCAAAGTAATACATTTCTTATAGGTGATAAACTTATATTGATACATCGCATTGCCTAATACCTACCCATTGTTTACACTAAGGTTCCCTCTTGGTATTACACATTCTGTTTGGACAAATATAAAGTGCTATGTGTCCATCACTTTATTGTCAGTCAGATTGTTTTTACTGCCCTAAAAGTTCTCTGCTAGCTTGTAACTTCTAGAATGATTACTAACTACTACAGCTAATCTTTCTATTTATTTATTTATTTTTAAGGGCAGGGTCTTACACTGTAGCTCTACATTGGAACTGAGTAGCCAAGGCAATTCTGCCTCAGCCTGAGTGCTAGGATTACATATAGGCATGAACCACCATGCTCAGCTTACTACTAATGTTTTTCTTCTCTCCTAGTTTTTCTGTTTCCAGGATAACATGTAATGTTGGTCATTCTACATGTTGCTTTTTCATATTGGCCTCTTTCAGTTAATAATAGCAATTAAAATTCTTCTACATCTTTCTATATATTGATAGCTCCTTTTTTTAAAAACATTTATTTATTTATTATGTATGCAGTATTTGCTCTACATATGTGCCCGGTCACCAGATCTCAATGTAGATGGTTGCAAGCCACCATGTGGTTGCTGGGAATTGAACTTAGGACCTTTGGAAGAACAGCCAGTGCTCCTAACCTCTGAGCCATCCCTCCAGCCCCGATAGCTCCTTTTTTAGAATTAAATAGTATTCCTTTGTATGCACAATTTGTCTGTTCAGCAAGCTACTGTAGAAAGAAATTGTTAAATTATTTATGAGTATTTGTATTAAGGTTAATTGGTCACCAGTGTTAATCCTTAACCCACCGTTATAAATAAACACACACATACACCTGATGGATTTTTAACAAGCCTTAGCCTAGATTGTTTAATCTTAGCCCATCTAAGATAGCTTATAATTCTATTCCCTAAATATGACCCCTTATATACATATGTCCCCTGGGCTGTTTGTTATTCTCCACACTATGCCAGTGTTCGAGGCCATGTGGAATGAGGTTCTTTTCTTAAACCGATGGCATGTGTCCTCCTTCCTACTTCTCTGGTGTCTTTCCTTCTCCAAGATCATCTCTGCCCCAGAAGCCCTCGAACCTTTGCCCCACCTATCTTTCTCTCTGCTCAATCACAGGCCTTGACATTTTATTAAAGCTAATCAGAGACAATGATTATAAAGCAAGGTAACACAGCATTACTTGATTTACAGCAAGCAGGTCTCCAGGAGCAGGTTAATTAACACTTAGAATGCATAACATCACCCCAGCAAGCTACTAAGGGACATCTTGGTTTTTTCATCACCTTTGGATAATTATCAAGAAGCTGAACTGGTGGATCATATGGTAGCAGTATAAGAAACCATCAGATTGTCTTAAAAAGTGCTACCCTTTGAGTTCTACCAACAATGAATAATAATTCTTGTTGCTCTAAACATTTGGTACCCATTGATGATATTCTGGATTTGGGCTGTTCTAATATGTTCTAATTTCTTGTTTGCATTTCAATGTGTGTATTATGTGGAACATCTTTCATATACTTAATATGCCATTTGTATGTCTTCTTTGGTGAAGTGTTTGCTAAGGTCTTTGAAGCAAATTTTACTTGGTTGGTTGCTGTTGTTTTAAGAATTCTTTGTGTTATATTACGGTTCTTAATCAGATACATCGGCAAATGTTTTCTTCTAGTCTGTAGCTTTTTGTTTTCTAGATGATTGGATTTTTTTAACCTAATAAGACCTACCAATTTAAAATATCTTGGGGGCAATTATGTACAGACATATTTTAAGGTACCTTTCACTAGTCTTTTGGATATAGAAAATAGTTGACTTTAAAATGTTTTTGCATATATTTATTTATTTTGGGGTGGGGAAGCACATGCCACAATGCATGTATCAAAGTCAAGAGGACACAGTTCATTCATTCCACCATGGGGATCTTGGGGGTAGAACTCAAGTTGCCAGGCTTGGCAACAAGTGCCGTTGTATACTGCACCAAATCCCTAATCCAGGAGAGTTGATTTTTAATTTTTGTATGTCAAGCTGTCGTGATTGGAATTCTTTCTGGGTCTTTTCCTTTCATATTTGTATAGTATGTATGTATTTGTACAAGTGTGTCTACACATGTATGCAGGTGGTCAGAGGTTGGTATCAAGTGATTTTACTGAGGGAATCCAGAGCTTACTGATTTGCCTAGTCCAGCTAGCCAGTTTGCCCTGTGGATCCTGTGAAAAGCACTAAGACTGTAGTAGGCCCCCTGGTTTTTCTGTGGATACTAAGGGTCCATATTCCAGTCCTTGGGCCTGAAAATCAATTTATCCACTGAACTATCTTCTCAATTTAATTCTATTGGTTTTATTATGTTAAGTATTTTGAATTTTTCAGGTGTGTGCGGATCTTAGGCAAGCAAGAAAATATTAGAGTGATGCAACTGGCTTTGTTTCAGGGAATAGCCAAAAAGCATCGAGCTGCAACTACTATAGAGATGAAAGCTTCTGAAAACCCTGTTCTTCAGAATATTCAAGCTGACCCAACAATAGTCTGTACATCTTTCAAAAAGAATCGATTTTATATGGTATGTGATGTTCTTGGAGATGGCCATTACATTAGTGGTTTTTTTTTAGCATTGTTGAGAGTTTTATTATTCTTAGAGAATGTTGGCAATGATAGCAAACTTTCTAAACAAGTGAAACACCAGCCTATACCGTTAATATTGTAGAATATTAAACTAGGAATTGACTTCTAAGTATTTCTGCATTCTTTCCCATTATGTTTAAAATTTTTCCATCTGGCTTCTATCAGTTTGTGCTAAGATGATAGGAAACTAATAATTATGTTCATAATTGTGGTTCCAGCAGTTTTTACAATAGATTTTTAAATGTTTCATTTTTCAACTTTTCACTTGAACATATTTTCTAGAACTTACACAATTTCTTCTTTAGAGATTTATGTACATTTATGTTTATATAGAATACATTTATATCCTTGACTTTTTGTTCACTGTTTAACATGCTATACTGAAGCATATATTCCTGAAGAATCATTCCCTCCTCTGGAGAACTAAACTGCCATTTGTAGCGGTTATTGCTCAGTGATCACTTACTTTCCTAGCATATATAAAGCTCTGTGATCAGCCCCTAGCACTGGGAGAAGAATACTAAGATTAGGCTAAAACTACTTGTGAGCAGTAATATCCATCGAGGCAGCCAGTGGAAAACATGGAGATCTCTGCTCTAGTTGTTTACACTGTAAACAACTTTCTCAGCTCTAAATGGATGCCTCAGTTCCCTGTAATTGTCTTTTATCATTTCTGTGGCTTTAGCCTTCTTCCTTTTCTACTTACCTGATCAGAATGAATTTATTCTATTTGCAGTAAGGGAGTATTATTCTTTTTAACCATTTTCAGCTATTCTTTCTTCCAATCATGTTTTCTTTCAACTCATACTTAAAGGGCCAGCTAGAAAATGTTCTGACATCAATACTGAGTTATGTGCACCTGCTGTGCTCTTCTGACGCTTCCTCATCACATGCAGCATGCTTTTGAGATAAAAACCAATAATCTGTGTTGGGAGAAATGGGGTATCTTTGACCCTGCTTTCTTCCTCCAGCTGACTTAAAATCAATAAATATAGAGTACTGTGGCTTCACTATAAAGTAAGCAAGTTTAACCAAATGGCCGACCTATTATAGTATACACATTCATTTATCTGTCTATATGAAATGTAGGCATCTGGGTTCAAAGTGACACAGTTGATAAATCTGTGAAGTAGCAGTTTCCCTCCCAAGTTAAGTTTTTAACCTAACATAGAATGAGAACTTAACATGAGATTTTTTCTTACATCTTTCAGAGTCATAGCTAAAAGCTCATTAATTTATGCTAAAATAGTTGATCTTGTTTTCACCTATTAATTTGACCACTAATTAAGTTAAAATTATCAAAGATAATTCTTGATATATACTAAGACTACAAGCATTAATGCTAACTTTTACCCATTTCATTAAAAATTTTAGTTCTTGGTGCTGGAGAGATGGCTCAGCGGTTAAGAGTACAGACTGCTCTTCAAGGGGTCCTGAGTTCAATTCTCAGCAACCACATGGTGGTTCACAACCATCTGTAATAGGTTCTGATTACCTCTTCTGGGTGTGTGTGTCATTCATATCCATAAAATAAATATTTTTTAAAATTTTAGTTCTTATTTGTCTTTCTCCAGTTTAATTTAGATAGTTTAAAGTATACATGCACATTTTTAAGGTTTGAGGAATTTTTATTCAGAAGTTTTCATTTAGGCAACATTATGAATTTTCTTTCAGTATTACCAGATGTCGGTTTCCTTAAGCAATGCTAAGATAGTAACATATTTATGAATTTTATATTCCTTGTTTGAAATCCCAACATCAAGAAATAAAATATATTATAAATTCATACATGAGCCAAACCAAGATTTTTAGAGCATTTTTAAAAATGTAAGTACTATACTTATTTCCTTTGAAAGCTAAGGAAGATGTATGTTAAGGTGAAAACATTCTAGTCTGTTTTTCAAGGAATTAGGTAAACCAGGAACTGTTATGCTAGCTCTATCTTCAGTCAAATCTGTTTGCATAAGGTAGAGCTAACTTAGGATACAGGATTTCTACTTACTCAGAGCAAGTAACAGCCCTGAGAAGTTAGAGTTCTGCCTAAATGCTTTTTGTCAATTCTCCTTATACCTCAAGAAACACTGTGAATGCTTTCTCCCAGCATTCAAGGTTTAGATAGATCATGTGGGACTCTATGGGTGGGAGTATGGATAACAATCCTTTAGTGATCTGTCTTTGAATCCTGTTCCTACCTAAGACTGAGTTCTGTTTATGTTAGTACTAAGAATCTTAAAATGTATGTTACCCTGTAAGTATTTGGAACTGTTCTTGGCAGGGTGGGGTAGAGGGTTCAGGCCTCACAGTTACCTTAGGTAGTAGGTATATTTTCCCAATTTACTAGTGAGGAAATAAAAATTTCACATTGTCAAAGTCACATGATTAGTAAATGGCAGAAATGGATTTTATATGCAGAAAATCTACTTATGAAAAGTAAGTACCAAGTTGCTGGCTATAACTACAAGACTAAAGAACTATCACAAATATAAGTTACCTTGTTATATGTGTAAATAAGAAAATTTCAACCCACAGAAAATTATATCCAATTTGAAATTATGCATGTTTACTTATGTTACTTTGTTTGTACATTATACAAATATGAAAATAATTTAACTCCCTTGCCTGTCTTGGCAAATGATCCTTATGTTGTCGATTTTTTTTTTCAATTTAAATATAATTTCATTTTCTCCCTTCTCTTTCCTCTTTCCAACCCTCCCCATTACTCCCTTCCTTACTCCCTCTCATAATGAATGGTCTCCTTGTTATTGTTACACATATATATGATACTACACATGTATATGACATCAGATGTATATATATATGCATAAATATATAAATACAGTTTGCTCAGTCCTTTTAGTGTTACTTGCATGTATGATTTCAGAGCTAATTGGTATTGGATAACGAATTAGAGGATTCATTTCTGGGGAAAACTATTTCTCTTGCTTTCAACAGTTCTTAGTTTCCTGCAGTTCTTTAAGGGTGGAGACCTGAGAGACCTTCCCATCCATGTTATTAGCATGACTTTTGTTACTGTACTTAATCAGGTCTTGTTTAGGCAGCCATATTGTTAAGGAATTATGGGTGACACTTTCCTGTCATTTCTGAGAAACACAATCTTACATCAAATTTCCTGGTCCTCTAGTTCTAATCATCTTACTGCCCCCGATCCTCTTCCATGAGGTTCTCTGAGCTTTGGGTACAGGAGTTATGTTATAGATGTATCCATTGGAGCTGGACACGACATGATCAGTTACGCTCTGCATTTGATTGTGGTTTTCTGTAATGGTTTCCTATCTATTGCAAAGAGAAATTTCTTTGATAAAGAATGACAGCTATATTTATCTGTGCATATAAGGACAGGTATGTAGAATGCAGTTAGAAATTATGCTGGTTTAGTATAAGGTTCCCCTGCAAGATCCATGATCCTCCTACCCCAGGAAGTTGGGTTTCCAGTATCAGACATGATTTCCCTCCTGTTGTATGGGCCTTAAGTCCAACTGGACAGCTGTTGGTTACCTCCAAGATATGAGTGCCACTATTACACCTTTAGGGATATGGTACCTTGCTAATCATTGTAGTAGATCCTAAATGTCACAGCTGGGTAGGACTATTGGTTGCTTCTCTCATTCCAGTACTATAAAAGCTCATCATTAGAGTGAAGGATTTCAGGTCAGACCCAGCTCAGATCCTCAGTCCTATGTCCAAAGTGCGAAGCCTTTAGCAATAGAGTCCTCCTACCGTCAACCTCTGAGAGGCAACTATGGACAATGGCAATAGGCTGTATTGTTCAGGGGATTTCTTGGGCTCCAGTGACCAGCAACTCATATCTGGTATTGGAATATTTTATTAGCCTATACTTCTTGGTGTTAGCACTGTCAACCAAAATTGCATAATTTCATTTAAACTATATATATGTATATACATACTTATATGTTATACATATTTTTTAGGTGAATAAAAAATGGTCCTTTATGACTTTTTCAAACATCCTTATTATTTTCTTCCTTCCTTTGGTACTGACCTCTCTCCCTATTTACAATTAAAGCTCCCTTCCCAGTTTTCCCTTTCCCCTTCATATCACCTTTATCCTCCTATTCTTCTCTCTAGCTCATGATCCTTTTTAAAATTTCCTGGTTTCTGAGGTTAGTCCAGGTCTGTTATGCATTCTTACTTTCCTTTAAAAGTAAAATTTTATTTACAAATTTTTACCAGATAAGTTTAATTCAACCATTCACATTTTCTTTCTTGAGTTTACCAAACGAGAACCAGAAGATACAAAAAGTGCAGATTCTGATCGAGATGTTTTTAATGAGAAACCTTCTAAAGAAGAAGTCATGGCAGCTACTCAAGCTGAAGGGCCAAAACGAGTGTCAGATAGTGCCATTGTCCATACAAGCATGGGAGACATTCACATCAAACTTTTTCCTGTTGAGTATGTATAATTTTTTTTATCTTACACAAATACCAATGTCAAAGTGTATATTTGGAGGGTTAAGTTAAATTTGTTACTATCAAAATAAGCAGTCATGTAAAGATATAACATAAGAACACACTATCGCTTACCTGCCCCTCCCATTGTCATTTATCCTGAGATCAGATTATGAAAAACTATTTTACATGTTTAGAGGACCTTGAGAACATTAGAAATTGGAACTTCAAAAAAAATACTGAGTAATTTCTTATTTTTAATATATAATAGATGTCCCAAGACTGTGGAAAACTTCTGTGTTCACAGCAGAAATGGTTATTACAATGGACATACATTTCACCGTATAATTAAGGTAAGTTATACAAAATTTCACGTGATTTAAACAAAAGCTGCTTGTCATTGTATGAAAGAAGCTTAAGAATCATGAATCCTTCTTTAACGCATATCACTTTATTAGAAGGTAAAACAGAAATGGATGGTGGAAGACAAAATGAGTCATAAATGTCTAGTCAAGGCCAGGAAAAGGCATGACTGCCTTTTTAGAAACAATACACCAGCGCTTTGTCTGCAGGTGAAGAAAGGATAAAAGAATTTCTCAAGGGATATATATTAACCTAGTAGTTAGATAAGGCAGAGGTCTGGAAAACAGAAGAGCTATAAGGAAATACAACCTCAGAGACCTGAGGAAGAGTGAGCTTGGTCCCAGAAATTTGTGCAGCATTGCACAGAGTGATTGGTTACTGGTAGGTCAGAAATGGCAAAAGGAAAAATCAGGTACTAAAGTATTAGAGAAATGGTTCTCTAGGAAAGCCAGAGTATGTGAAGAAAGGAAAGGGAAGAAAATGAGAGCAACTGTGTAAGACACAAGATAGTATATAAATCCTAAAACTTTCCATGGACGATCAGGAAGGATAATACATGATAAGATATTTGCATTTTTGTTTCAGTCATTGAATAAGTAGTGATTCAGCAATAGAAATCTAACATCCAAACTTACTATACTATAATTTAAGAAATTTGGAAGATTTCACTGACTACAAAGCTCTCTTGATAGAGAGATACAAAACTGCAATCATACACACAGATTTTATATATATATATATATATATATATATATATATATATATATAT
>CAJQZJ010037497.1:505242-554239 GCA_907164525.1 Lophiomys imhausi | reverse complement strand
ATATATATATATATATATATATATATATATATATATATATATAAAATGAGATATCATTTTTATACTTTCTGTTAACAGGGCTTCATGATTCAGACAGGAGATCCAACAGGTACTGGTATGGGAGGAGAAAGCATATGGGGAGGAGAGTTTGAAGATGAGTTTCACTCAACATTACGACATGACAGACCATACACGCTCAGCATGGCCAATGCTGGATCAAATACGAATGGATCCCAATTTTTCATAACAGTAGTACCAACGGTCAGTATAATACATTATCTGTAAATGAAAATTAATGGTTTATGGTCTGAGAATGTGAGTTTAGTAGGGGATCTGCATTCCTCTGTTCTGTACTCTTTTAACTGTCCAGATAGAAAAATGAAAGAATTTAGAGATGAATATTGAAACTATGTAGCAAATGAGCTTTAAAACCACTATTTTTGTCTAGTAGGAAATTCAGTGTTCTATGTTCAGGATACTTGAGTTTTCTGTCTCTGCTCTGTCACTACTAATTTTATGCATCCTAAAGGAAATTATTTCCAGTCTCTGGGCCAATTTTCTCATCCTTTGTATTTTTATTGCTTTTTATTTATTTATTTTTTTTTATTATTTTTTTTTATATGTAGCCCAAGCTGGCTTTTAACCTACATTTCTCCTACCTCATCCGTAGCCTGTCAAGTGCTGGGATCACAGGTGTGTGTTACTATGCCTCACTTTATCCTTTGATTAGAGAAATTAAGAGTGTGTGATTTCCCATCATGCAATTTGCAGCCAAATGGATGGAACTAGAAAAGCTCATCATGAGTGAGCTAACTTAGACTCAGAAAGATACACATGGCATATATTCACTTATAACTGGATTGTGGCCATTATAGTATAGGATAACCATCCTACAATCAATAGAACCAAAAAAGTAGGAACTGGGACTTGGTTACCTGTCAGTGGGACACCCTAGTGGAACTGCCATGTATGCCTCCTGTGCAAGAGGAAGAAACTATTAGACCTCATGTGACTAACGAACTGAGGGGGGTTGATACATGGAGACACCCCACCCGGGAGGGATGGGTTGGATGGGAGAGGGGGTGGGAGAGAGGGGCCGGGAGGGGGTGGCAATGGAGACGTAACGAAGTAATAAATAAACGTTTAATAAAAAAGTGTATCATTTCCCAATTTTAAAGCAAAACCTCCATTTTCTTCCCTCTGATGAGACTGTGAGTCATAATCAAGGGCACTCTAGCAAGAATTCTGTTGCTGAGCCACAGTACACTCAGCCTAATAGCTGCAGTGTAGATCTGATGAAACTCACTCAGTATGAGGTTATGTTGCTCTATTTGTACACAGTTCTGCAAAAGCAGAAAAAGTACACATTGTAAACAGAATTTTACATCAAACAATAAACAAAAGGGATTTGTAAGTATCTGCCAGGTTCATAGTCTAATATAACATCCACAGTACTTTCATTGTTGGTGTTCCTCTCAGTAATAAAGAGGAAACGCTTAACTTGATGAAGGTCAAGAAGAAGAGTCAGCATACAAAATTTTATACCAAAGTACAGTCTTCTTCAACCATTCCAGAATGTTTCACTTTTTCATGTGAGATTCCTTTGGAAAACATCATGAGTCTTATCTTCAGACTATCCAAAGTAACTTACCACTGGTTAAATATCTTCCAACTCTCTTTGGCCTAAATAGTAAAGATATTTAATTAAAATTGTTGTATTGTTTCCTCACCTAGTGACTTGAGTAACCAGACTAAAATTGAAAAAGAAAAGCTGCATCTATTTTTTTCTTGTCAATAATTCCTAAACAATACTATATAACAATAGGGCAGCATTTATGCTGGTGTTCTAAGCACTACACCATTTTATATAAGAGACCTTAGCATCTTTCTGTGTGTTATGGTGGACAGACTAATCTTCCAGGGATACATAGAAAAAAACTTAAGGCTTTTTATATTTTCCATGTAAACTAGGAATAACTTTTTTTTCTTGTTTTTTTTTGTTTATTTGTTTGTTTTGTTTTGTTTTTTTGTTTTTCGAGACAGGGTTTCTCTGTGTAACAGCTCTAGCTGTCCTGAACTGGCTTTGTAGACCAGGCTGGCCTCAAACTCACAGAGAGCGGCCTGACTCTGCCTCCTAAGTGCTGAGATTAAAGGCATGTGCCCCCACCACCCAGCTAGGAATAACTTTTAAAAGCTGAGTATTCACTGTTATACTATTGTACTCTTTTTAAATATACAACAAAATTAAGAGAAATGTAAATTCTCATTTATTTGTTCACTTAGTGGATATGATTTCATAGATTAGGATTTACCAAAATGTTCCATTTCTTCTCCAATACAGCCTTGGCTTGATAATAAGCACACCGTGTTTGGACGAGTGACTAAAGGAATGGAGGTTGTGCAAAGGATTTCCAATGTTAAAGTCAATCCCAAAACAGATAAGCCTTATGAGGATGTCAGCATCATAAATATCACTGTCAAGTAAACTGTGTTTTGTTATGTTCACAAGTAAAGGAGACTTACAAGAACACGAGACTGTTTCACATTTGGAAGTTTAATATGTGTTGAATATGCAAATCATGTTTTAAAAGATACAAAGCTGTATTTTTGTATTTTTAGTTAAAGGCCATTTTTTTTAACTGCCTTTCATTTTTATTGGAATATTTCTGATCCTGAGGGGTGACAAATTGAAATGCACTAAATGCAGGCATATAACATTCATTATAGGTAAGTTTTCTTATTATAACACAAATTCAGTATTAAATAATGGGTTGGTATATATTTCTTTTTCAAAAATACGCCTTTTAGGTTTAGTGATCCTTAAAAAAATTATCAAAAGGTGTTATATTCCTTATTATAAAATATCCTTGCAAATGAGTATCAAATAAATAACTACTTGAATATTTTTTTAAATACTTTACTTTTTTTTCTTCAAGTTACTCTCATAAATGTGGCATATTTATATCTGTTGTTTTGTATAGTACTTGAATATTTTTAATGAAGGTTCCCTATTTTTCGTTTGCTTTTCCTAATATAACTAAGTAATCTTTCTTGTATGAAGTTACGTCTTAATTCAGTCTTAAATATACCATCACGAATAATAAGTAAAGTTTAGTATCTAATAGTAAGTGATATTAATAGAGAAAGAGCAGTAAACTGGGTGCTTGATAGAGGCAGGATAGTAAGTTCAAGGTCAGCCTGGAGTACATAGTGCCTGAAAACAAATAAGTTACAACAGTAAAATGAGTTTAAAGTCTTTATTGATATTATTATTCACCTCCCTTTGCCAAAACTTAGTGCTAACAACAACCGATTCTGGCTTCCAAACAGCCTCTTTCATAAACTTAAAGGAGGACATCTCAGGAGAGCTGCTTCAGGAGCCCTGTTCCTACCAGTGATTAGTAGCATCATTTCATTTTGTATGGAAATAAACCTGCAAGACTGAAAAGTGTCTAATTGTACCTTGCAAATGAAGTGGGCTTTCCTTTTAAAAAGAATTTGAGCTTTCTCCATTAAGGACTTTGTTACATTTATGTTATTTCTTAACTGCATTTATCTAACCCTTGGCAATACTGCCATCAAATGGTAATGATGCCATACTCCTCAACATTCAACTATTTTGCTTTAAGTGAAACTAATGAATTTTGTTTTCATATCATTTTATTTGAAACAGGAACTCATGTATCCTAGGCTGGCCTCAAACTCTATGTAGCTAGTGATCCAAAATGCTACAATCAAAGGCACGTACCATGATTCCCAGTTTATGCAGTACTGCTGAAGCTTGAAACTAGATCCTTGTGTGTATTAGCAAGTACTCTACCAACTGAGTTATATCCCCAGCCTTGAATTATTAATACACAATCTCATTTTTAGTCTGTTTTCTCCTGTATTCTTTTTTGGAAGTATTCAGGTGTACATTGTCTTCTCTGTTACCATTTTTTATGAGAACTTTTTTTTTATTTTTAAAAAATTAATTTGTTCATTCAAGTTACATCCCAATCAAAGCCCTCTCCGTCCTCCCTACCCAGTCCTATCCTCTTTCCCCCTCTGTCTCCTCCTTTCTCCTCTGATGAGCACCCCACCACACACATATCAACCCATCTCAGTTCATCAAGTCACATGAGGTTTAAGAGATTGTTCTTCCACTGAGGCCCAACAAGGCAGCCTAGCTAGGGTAAAGTGCTCCACAAACAAGCAACAGAGTCCAAGTCAGAAACAGTCCGTCCCTTCACCCCCTCATCCCCCCACCCCCGCCACACACACACTCCACTTGCTAAGGGATCTGCATGAAGACCAAGCTGCCTGTCAGGTACATGTGTGTAGGAGGCCTAGGTCCAGCTTATATATGCTTGTGTTTGGTTGGTGTTTAAGTCTCTGTAAGCCTCCAGGGGCCTACATTGGTTAGTTCTGTTAGTCTTCATATGGGAGTTCTTGTCCCCTCCGGATCACTTTGTTCTTCCCTCTCTTCCATAAGACTCCCAGACCTCCTCGTTTGGCTGTGTCTGAGCATCTGTTTCGATCTGCTGCTGGGTGAGGTCTCTTGTAAAATAGTTACTTGAGGTTCCTGTCTTTGGGTTTATGGATTGTAGGATAGTTATCCTGTACTATATGGCTAATATCCACTTATGAGTATATACCATATGTATCTTTCTGGGTCTGGGTTGCCTCACTCAGGATTTTCTGGTTCCATCCATTTGCCTGCAGATTGCACAATTTCTTTGTATTCCATTGTGTAAATGTACCACAGGTTTTTTTTGTTTAGTTTTGTTTTGTTTTTAATCCATTCTTCAGTTGAAGGACATCTGGGTTGTTTTCAGTTTCTGGCCATTGGGAATAAAGCTGTTATGAATATAGTTGAGCTGATGTCCCTGTGGTTTGGTTGAGACTCTATTGGGTATATGCCCAGGAGTGGTATGGCTGGGTCTTGAAGTAGAACTATTACAAATTTTCTGAGATTTGTTTTTCTCAGAATAAATTTGCCCGATTTCAAAAGTGGCTGTATAAGTTTGCACTCCTACCAACAATGGAGGAGTGTTTCCCTTTCTCTGCATCCTTGCCATTCTGATGGGTGTTAAGATGGAATCTCAGAGTTGTTTTGATTTGCATTTCCCTGATAACTAAGGATGTTGAGCATTTTTTTTTTTCAGGTTTTCCAGAGGTCCTGAGTTCAATTCCCAGCAACCACATGGTGGCTCACAACCATCTGTACTGGAATCTGATGACCTCTTCTGACATGAAGGGGTACACGCAGATAGAGTTTTCAGCTATGTAAAATAAATCTTAAAAAAAAAAAAGATTCCTCTGTTGTGAATTGTCAGTTTAGATCTGTTCAACATTTTTTGATTGGGTTACTTGGTTTGGTGTTTAATTTCTTGAGATTTTTGTATATTTTAGATATTACCCCTCGGTTGGATGTGGGTTTGGTGAAGATCTCTTCCCAATCTGTAGGCTGCCTATTTAATGACAGTGTCCTTTGCCTTACAGCTTCTCAGTTTCATAAGGTACCATTTATGGATTGTTGGCCTTAGTGCCTGAGCTATTGATGTTCTGTTCAGGAAGTTGTCTCCTGTGCCAATGAGTTCAAGGCTCTTCCCACTTTCTCTTCCATTAGATTTAGTGTATCGGTTTTATGCTGAGGTCTTTGATCCACTTGGACTTGACTTTTGCGCAGGGTGATAAATATGTGTCTATTTGCATTCTTCTATATGTAGACATCCAGTTAGACCAGCACCATTTGTTAGATGCTTTCCTTGTATAGTTTTGGATTCTTTGTCAAAAATCAAGTGACTGTAGGTGTGTGAGTTTATTTCTGGGTCTTCAATTTTATTCTACTGGTCACCATTCTGTTTCCTTGCCAGTACCATGCTGTTTTTATTACTATTGCTCTGTAGTACAGCTTGAAATCAAGGATGGTGATACCTCTAGATGTTATTGTACAGGATTGTTTTAGCTATCCTGGGTTTTTTCTTTTAAAATGAGAACTTTTCTAATGATATGTAAGCATTAAGTAAATATTTTTTAGTGTTTAGACAAGTTCTTCAAGCCTGTTCCCAACCCCTTTCTTGATGATGGCAATGGAATCTAGAGTTTTGTTAAGCATGCTCTCTACCACTGAGTCACATCTCCAGCCCATCAAACTACTGTAATTACAATGATATGTAATGGACCATGTAAATGTATATTTTATAAGTTTTTAAAATTAACCTTGTTTAACCTTTGACAATCTCAAACATTTTCACTTTTGTTTATTGCAACAATTTAGCTTTATCTTCATGACAGTTTCTACATGTTGTTTAAATGTGACCTATACATAGAATAACTTATTTCTAAACCTTTGCATTATCAAATAAACTCTATCTCAAATGTGACAGGTAAATAACCTATTTCAGTTCCGTAGGCATACAGCACAAACCATGAAGGTCTTTTTTCCTGTTTTAGGGCTTCAAACATGCTAGACAAGTGTTTGTGCTATTGAGCTACTCCCAGCTCTAATGATGACTTGTTGTTAACTAGCGGGACATTAGATGTGTGATTTATTAAACAGTTTTTAGAATAACAGAACTCCGTATAACTTAAACATTTTATTGTTTTCTATACTGACCATATATGTGTGTGTGTGTGTGTGTGTGCAAATAATGGCTTCTAGTGGCAATAAATCATTTCTGAATTACAGACCAGGGCTATACACTTGACATACCTGCATTACATGATTCAAATAATAATATTAGATGTAATATAGAAATTCAGAGATATAAGGCAAATCCTAATATACTGTACTTAAAAACATGTTGATTCTTAGTTTGCTATTTCCCAGAAGAAACTAGTACAATCTGAATAAATGATTAATCAAAGGATGTAAGTATGCACAATAATAGAAGCCCACCCAAGAAAAACAATCACACATAAATCTTAGTGTATCTACATTACAGTCAGATTAAGCACAATCTTAAAATAATGTTTAGTTATATTTTAAGAAATGAATTACAAAGTATACCAAAATTAGTGAAATAATAAACTTCACAATTTACAAGAAAGTTCACATCTTAGTGTCAACACATTTTCAGTTACCTACTACAGAAAACAGTTCAATGTCTCACAAGCAAATGCAATATCTTTATTTTTCACAGTTACTAAAATCAGTCAAATATTAAATAATTTAATTACAAAGTATTAACATATGCACACAAACTACTTGTAACAGTATGACCACTTGCTTTCGTGAAAAACAAAGGACAAAATATTATACTTTTATTTACATAGTGCCCATAATATTTGATGGACTTTTTCTAGTGTGGTTTTCTAAAAGTTTTTTTTTTAAGTAAATTTGAAAAAACTGAACCAGAACAGTGACACCTAAAAATCACATTATAGTGTCAGACGTCACTGTCCTTATAACAACTGCACTAAGATTTCACTCTCAACTTCATCCTAAAGTAAGAAGAACATTAATAACAAGAAATCTAGCTATTTAAATATAAGAAATCATGCTTCCATAATAAGAGTATCTTTTACAAATAAGAAACAGTAAAGAACACAAAATTTAACTTTTATTCACAACACTGCCATAAATGTAAACCTTTTTAAATGTTTTTTATTTTCCTTTAGACATGTTCTTCCTTTAAACTGAGACCTTGTCCTGAAAAGGCTTGATCCTTTTTATTGTCAAGTAAATGCACTTAACTTGGGAATCGTGTTAAAGAAATTAGCATTCCTCAGTGTTTGACTAACCTTTTCTAAGCTCTCTTTGGGTCTCTGTGTGTTTATGTAAAAGTTACTGGTTCTGACACTTTACCATCATCAAAGGATGCAATATTACTTAGCCTAGGTAAATGTGTTGAACAAACTGAAGGACCAATTTAGGGCTCTGACCTAGGAAATAAACCTAGGCCCAGTTCTGGGAATAGTTCTTGTGAGTGAAAAAATCTAACAACTTTCACAGTTTTTATTCTAATGATCAGGTCCACCTAGATAGTACTTCATTCTCACTGCACATTATGCAGAATGCTTTAGGAGATAGTTATAATAAAACTGTAGAAAAAAATGATTTTCTATAGTTTATAGTCCCCAGCATTAACAATGTTATGCTGAATGTGAAAGTAAAGCAATCCTCCTACCCCAATACAGCTTCAATTCTAGTACACAACTGCCATGTCTACTGCTAAGCCTTGCTAAAACTGAAAAAGAAAAAAAAGAAAAAAAAAAGGTGGGGTAAAGAAGCCATACTTCCCTAGCTTCTGTTAGGCACTCCACTGGCTCTTTTCCCACTAAAATAAACCTCCTATTCTCTGTGACCACTTCTCTACCAGTATACAGGTCAAATATAAACTGAAGATTTCCAAAAC
Organism: Lophiomys imhausi; assembly: GCA_907164525.1. Classification (NCBI taxonomy): domain Eukaryota; kingdom Metazoa; phylum Chordata; class Mammalia; order Rodentia; family Muridae; genus Lophiomys; species Lophiomys imhausi. The sequence goes on along the minus strand of CAJQZJ010037497.1, from coordinate 545,897 downwards.
CTCACATACCTAAAAAGTGTGTATCTAAGAAATCTTTATTTAACCAATGTAATATGGTCATTTAAATTTGCCACAGAATAATTTTTAAAAGCAACGGTGTACTTATTTCTCAGTCCAGGATTCTTATACACACATCCTAAATTAACTATCATATTTGAGATGTAGAATTTCTTAGAATGCATTGCATGCAAAGTAACTTTTAAAGATAAGCTTGAAACAACTGCTGCATTAGAATTAAGCAACATCCAACACTCCAGCAGCCACAAGTTGCCGGGACAGCCAGTCCAACCCTTCGTAGAGCCCCATACCACTTCGAGCATCACAGCCCTGAATATACCAGCTCCTACCACAGCATAATTTGTGGAGACTGAGAAGTTCAGTGATTTCTTCTACTGAAAGTGCTCCAGCGACATCCTAAAAAAACACACAAGGTATATTTTTTATCAATCCTTCCAAGGGATCATATTTCTGACTTTTATTTATAATACACATAGGTTAAGTTTATCTACATTTACAAAATTATCCTAAGGTAACATGATATACTACTATAGAGCCTCAGAATAAAAGGGTATTTGCATCTAAGACATGAACACATTGCCACTGTCTTGTAATAAACTGTATTTAGCAACTCTGCTACCAGTATATGAGTATGGACTCTTAACAGTCTAGCAATGTCACAGGTATCTTATTTGCATGTTTACTGCTGCAAGTAAGGATGTTTCAGTTCTTGCTAGGTTGCCTGTTCTTGTTAATTTTTAGTGAGATAAAATTATTTATTCTTCATTCTACTTTCCTATAACATCTACTGTATTCAGCCTTCAGAGAAATGGCTCCATCTGGGTTTTATTCCCAGCACCCACTTGTCATCCAACCATGAGGCTTGTGGCTTACAATGGTCTATTATCTCCAATTTTAGGGGATCTTATACCCACTTCTGGCCTCTGTGGGTATGAGGCATACACATGCGCAGACATGCATGCAGAGACACCACCCATACATATAAAACGTGAACTGAAAAGAAACCACCACTCCTCTTAAAAGTATTCTCCCTCCTAAGAAACTTAGGCTCAAGACCTAAGAATCTAGCCTTTCCCATTCAATCCTTCATTCTTCTCCACTCTCAGCCACTGAATTCACCCCTATAAAAGTCCTCTATCTCCTGCCTTTCTATTCCTCTATTTGAGGTCTTATTAACTTTCATTTTAATTATCTCAGCAGCATATTGAAGTTCCTGTTTTTACTCCCTATCTGTGTTTTCTACCTCCAAAATTTGTCTTAACATTTTAGTTTGATGTTATCTTATACTAAGTAGTCTAAAAAGTTTGATGTTTTTTTTTCCTTCATAAAAAAATCTTAACTTTTTTATTGTAGCCTTGGAAGGCCTTTACAACATTACCAGATCTATTAATCTAGGTTTTCTTCATCCTCTACCTGAATTTAACATGTTAGTTTGATACTCCCTAAAAATACCCATGCTACTATTTCTCTTCCTGTTATTCCCTTCACATATAGACCCCAAAACATCTCTAAGTTCAATCCTATCACAATTTTAACTCCAATCATATAAACCAATCCTTCACTATACCCATTTGAGGGATCAAAACCAAGGCCATGCATGTATTGCATGGGAAAACTACACTGAGCTGTAGTCTTTTCAAGCATTTAGGTTTTTTCAAGACAAGTTCTTGCTAATAACTCATGCTAGCTTTGAGACTTACATATCTGCCAAGCCAGTTTAAACTCTTGATCCTGCTTTGCCTCCCTAAATCTACTTTTACATGCTTTAAAATACAACCTAGTTTAGAATAGTTGTCTCCTTATGTCTCAAACATTGAAGTTACTTCCTACTTTATATATATTAGAGTTTATATATATTATATATAAACATACAACATGTTTATATACACAAACAAAAATGCATTTTGTCTTTATCAGTTAACTGATTTGTGTATGTTTATACTCTAGTATATCCAAGGTAAAATTTTCCACATCAGAAATTTTATAAATATCTATCAAACTAATTTTTTAAATCTTCTCAACTGACTTATGGCATAGAATATACAAGGCTACTAAAGTAAATAGTGTTCTGATATAAAAATCCATTACCTGTTTGTTAGCAAAAATCAGGAGCAAGGCATCTCGGAGTTCTTTTTCCGTTAACAACTTTGCAAGTTCACTGTGTGCTTCACTAATTCTGTCTCTATGACTGCTATCAACAACAAATACAACAGCTACCAAAGTACACAAAAAATAGTCAAGTTATTTGTTAAATTTCAGTAAATTAACCAAGTATTAACTGCTTTCATTATTCTAGCTAAATCTTGTTTATCATCTCTATCTTCATTTAAAGGCTGCCTACTTAATGGCAGGACTTAACAATAATTAATGATATGATCTTGAGTAGTTTACATAACTTCATCAGTTATGATAAGATTTGTAAAACTGAATCTATCAAACACAAATCTCTCACTCTTTCTCTCTGAAAATGTGCTTACAATCTACCTTGAGGCTACCTATTCTTCAAAAACTTCATTTTCAAAAAGTATTACAAAAGCAGAATTCTGCAGGGACTACTGAGGGAGAGGAAGACCAAGACCACTAGAAGGAAGTATAGTGTGATGACATATATGAAAATGCCATAATGAAATTCAATACTTTGTATGCTAACTTAAAATGTTAAAAAACAACAACAAACCCTGCTGGGTGTGGTGGTGCACACCTTTAATCCCAGCACTCAAGAGGCAGAGACAGAAGGATTTTTATGAGTTTGAGACCAAACTGGTCTATATAACAAGCTCCAGGCCAGGTAAGGCTACATACTGAGACTGTCTCAAAAACTTGAAAAAAAATTAGTAGTTTAGAAAAATATATATATAATCGTTAAGAAGTAGAAACATCACCATGATTATCTAAAACTTCTTCAAAATTCTGCTTCTATTAATGATGGCTCATACTAACCATAATATCAAAATTTCTAAGGTAAAAATTAGTTTCCCATTTAAATGGGAATAAGTGTATGTACATGTTTCATGGGAGGGGGCATGAAAGCATAGAATGGAGCCAGATGTGAATAAAGGCTAGATGGAACACTGGGATATGTATCACTTGGTACATATCCAAATAGGTTCCTCTGGGATCACACAGATTGGATTATAAATCAGGGAGTACTGCTGTTGAGCAGTTGTATGTACACATGTACTCCACAAATTCAACTTCATGTGACTTACTGTCAGTAATCGTACCCATAGGAATACTGATAACAGGCATCAACTTAAATAACAGCCAACAGGAGGTATGTTTTTTACTCTATAATAATGACCTATCATGAGTAACTAAAAGTATATACCCAGTTTTACCGTTATTTTTTACATTTAAATAAAATACATTTATATCCCTTTCTCAATATCCTCCTCCCTCTCAAATTCCACCATTCTTTTAAACAACAGTGCTGCTAATTAAATCAGAGTACTATAAACTCACCTTAAGAATTGTTTTAAGTTTTAAAAAATGTCATTCTTGACTCTTACCTTGTGTGTTGAGGTAATAATGTTTCCACAGTGGTCTTAATTTGTGTTTTCCACCCACATCCCAAATGGTGAATTTTAGATTTTTGTATTCCACAGTTTCCACATTAAAACCTGTTATTTTGTCAAAACATTATTTTATATTCTATTTATGTTTAACAACAAATGACACACCAATCACAAGCAAATCCCTGTTTATAATTTTGAGTTAGTGGTTGTCTGCTTATCGCAGTAGCTGCTGAAGACAAACTCTATCCCTCATCCTTCAGGCATGTCTACCTTTAACAGCTGTTAGCCCTCTACAGTGTCAACAGTGTCTTCAGGACCTGCCAGCTCCGTAACCACTGCCACCACCTCTCTGCTAACCCTCAGTCAGATCCTCTAAGCTTCTATTCCTTCTGACTCTATCATCAACATTCAGTCCTTTTTACTATGTCCCCATGTAGATTTCAGCCCCACAACCATGACCTCATTTTTTCCTCAGAATCAATGATGTCTTAGAGCCAGAAAAGAGCCACCTGCATAGCAATATCATGCTCAGAGAAGTCAATGAGCTCTAAGCCAGTTGCCTATCAATATTCAAACTTACCAATTGTTGGAATAGGCTGCATGAACTCATCTTGTTTCAACTTGAACAAAATAGTAGTTTTCCCAGCACCATCTAACCCTAACGTCACTACTCGGATTTCCATTTTGGGTCCAATATGAACTCTGTTGTCCTGTGGTTTTGAAAAAATTGAAGTCAGAATATGACAATATTTATACTTTTTGTTTTTTCAACCCATGTGTGACCCCAGGCTGGGCTCGAACTTACCATGCAGCCCACACTTGCCTCAAACTCATGATCCTCCTGGCTCTGACTCTGGGTACCAGCATTATAGGCAAAGGCCAGCATATTAGAATTTGCTTTTTAGTTATAAAGCATCTTTATTATTTTCATGCTTCATATTTCTTTAACTCAGTGCAAACTGAGTTGCAGTCTTCAAAATCCTCTAAATTAAACAGCCTCATGGAGATAAATTCTCCTCCAGACCAAAACTGTTCTTAGTAAAATTTGCAATTGTTTTCTATAAATTGAAATGCATATATTCACTGAATTTGTCCAAATCTTCAACTGAATCGTCTCTTGATAATATTTTTATGCTCTACTAAAAAACTAAAAATGGGGTGGGCAGTTGAGTATAGGAGCTTGCTTAGTCCGGAAACTGTCTGCTGTGCAAGTCTGAGAACCTGTGTTAAGACTCAGCATCTACAGAGTTAGGCGTGGGAGTACCTGTTTGTAAGCCCAGTGCTGAGTGCTGAGGGAACCAGGGACCAAGACAAGTGGAACCCTAGAGATCCATACTGAGTGACAGACCTTGTCTAAAAAATTGAAAGGCAGCGGGGCGTGGTGGCACACATCTTTAATCCCAGCACTTGGGAGGCAGAGGCAGGCAGATCATTGTGAGTTCAAGGCCAGCCTGGTCTACAAAGCGAGTCCAGGACAGCCAGAGCTACACAGAAACCCTGTCTTGAAAAACCAAAAAAAAAAAAAAAAAAAAAATTGAAAGGCACTAGACAATGAGCTCCAGGTACAGGCACATGCATACATGCATGTGTATATGCATACATGTGAATATGTAAATATCACACACAAGTTAAAAACCTCAAAGAGGGTAAGTTAATTAAAAATAAATACCGCCAATAAATTTCCATAAAAATCTGTTACTAATATAATACTGATGTATATTTTTCCAGATCCATTCTATAATGGGTAAGAAACATAAGACAAGTGTAGTTTTCATTTACTTTTTGTTGTTTGTTTGTTTCTCTAGTGCTAGCAACCAAACTCGGCCTCATCCTGCAACAAATGACTCACAAAAAATATATATGAACCCTCCAAATATGTTTTGAAAAACATTATACAAATAATACAACTATTATTTCTCATTTGCAATATATTATAGAAAGCTTTCATTTTAATATATGTAGATGAAACTATTTTGATAGTTTAATCTCTGAACTACAATTTAACCAATCTATTAGATTTTAAATAATTTCTGACTTTTTGATGTTTATAAAAAGTTCTAAAAGGAACATGTTTATGCATTCCTAACTGCAAGACTGATATTTTCTGAATTATAAAATGAAAATAAAAAGTAATTATTTATCAGCTGTTGTAAATTTATGTAAAAATATGTTCAATCCTTTCTGACATAAATGTTATATGTTGTTAGAAATTATTATTTTGCTTTTCTTGGTACTATTTTCTTCACTTTTATGATACAAAACTTTCCTGGCTTTTAATCCCTCTTTTAGAGACCTTCTTTTTCATTCTACTTAAGTTCAACTGCCCATAAGTATCAACTTCATCTATATATGGGCTGCTAATACTACATCTCAGAAACAAAATAATATAAGGACAAAAATTGAATCATGAGAACCACAGATACTAGCTGAGAAGCCACAGCATTTGGGCCAGTACAAAACCAAGAAAAGAAGAGAGGCTGGAACTAGTAGAAGAGATTTATACGGACAAGGCCAAGCTTCATCCCTAGGACTGCAAATAAACAGAGAAATAAGTTGAGGCAGTTTTGGTACCCAACATTAGTTTTTTCCCTTACCAAATATAACAAGATATAAATTAAAAAATAAAATACTAAACTGAATTCAACAACCAATTAAAATGATTATACTTAAGGCTGAAGAGATGGCCACATGGTTAAGAGCACTGGCTGTTCTTCCAAAGAACCTGGGTTCAAATCCCAGCACCAACATGGCAGGTCAAAACTGTAATAGCCAGGCATGGTGGATCACACCTTTAATCCCAGCACTCAGTAGGGAGAAGCAGATAGAGTTCTAGGCCAGCATGGTCTACAGGGTAAGTTCTAGAACAGCCAAGGCTACACAGAGAAACCCTGTCCCAAAAAAACAAAATAAAACCAAAAAGGGGGAGGGTGGTGGACCAAAATCTGACAAAAAGTACTCAGATGAATAGCCAAAAAGCATATGAAAAGATACATATTGTTAAGAAATGCAAAAAGCCACCAAAGTAAGATAAAAGCTCATACAAATTAAGATGGCCACTATCCCAAAATGTAGGTAAATTATTACCCTTGTGCAACAACAGTAAGATTATGATATGCTGATAGTATATAATTTATCATGAAAATTCCAGATAACATAAAAATAAGGCTAGGGACATAGCTTGTAGCTGAATGCTTGCTTAGCAAGCACAAAACTATGGGTTCCATGCACAGCACTCAATGAATCATGAGTATCATTAGTTCAATGTCATCTCTAGCAATATAGTGAGTTTGAGGCCAGCATGGGCTACATAAAGACCCCTTTAAAATAAAATTTAAAACCTAATTTTAAAATTGAAAAACCTTACATGTTCCATTAATTTAATTTTGGGATATATCACCTCAAGAACTGAAAATGGGGGTTTGAAGAGGTACCTATACAGGACCTGGTAAGATATTAGATCTGTTAAGAGCACTGGCTACTATTCCATAGGACCTGGGTTCAATTTCCAGCACACACATGGCAACTCACAACTCCTTGTAATTTCAATGCTGTTTTCTGGTCTCCATGCACACTTCACACACATGATACCCAAACATACATGCAAGCATAACACCCAGACACATACATTCTTAAAAGAGAAAAATAAAAATTAAAACCAAATTTAAAGAGGAGAGATTTATAGAGCCATGAACACAGCAGTACTTAATAACCAATAAACAGAAACAATACTAGTGTCCATGAACAATGAACAGATAAATTAAATTGATGTGTAAATACATAGAAATACTCATCAGTCTTAAAAAGAAATGCAATCCTTAACATACTACAACACTAACTTTCAGGATGTTATGTTAAACATGAAAAAAGCCTGCTACCAAAAAGAGAAATATTGTAATTGTTCCACATAGATGAAGTGTCTAAACTATTAAAATTCATAGCATATGGAACTGGAAAGATGACGCAGTGGTTAAGAGTAATGGCTACTTTTCTAAAGGACCTGAGTTCAAATCCCAGCACCCCATAAGGCAGTTCACAGCTGTCTGTAATTGCCAGGCATGGTGGTGCACGCCTTTAGTTCTAGCACGTGAGAGGCAGAGGCAGATGGATCTCTGAGTTCAAGGCCAATCTGGTCTACAAGTGAGTCCAGGACAATCAAGGATACACAAAGAAACCCTGTCTCAAAAAAAAAAAATTCACAGCACAGACAGGAAAATGGTGGTTAGCAGAGATCAAACAGAAGCTAAGTATGAGTTTAAGGTTTGTAAGATAAAAATGTTCTGCAGCTCTGTTTACAATACTTAACAGCACTAAACTTTCATCTTAAAAGGGGCAATGGCTCCGTGTAACTGGTAGAGGCGCTTGTATGTTGACCTAAATTCTAGTCCCTACGGCGCATATAAAAACCAAGGTGTGGTTGCATGTGCACCTGTAGTCCAGTGCTGTGGAAGACAGAGATATAGCAAGATCACTTGTGGCCTAGTGCCCTACAATCTAGCTCCAGGTTCAATGAGAGGCCCTGTCTAAAGGTAACAAAGCAAAGAATCCTAAAAACAAGGCACCCAACATCCTCCTCTGGTTTCGGCACACACTCTCACACCAAACATAAATAGGTAGGTAAAAGCTTTATATTACATGTTTTGGACATAATCAGATTATGGTCATTTTTTACAAAAAAAATAACTTTTATCTAAAAAAAAAAAACAGTCATATAAATTGTTATAGAGTGATCTTTCAGTATGCTTGAGTAAAAGGCATTCCACTTTTAAAAGTGGAAAAAGTAAATAAAACGAACATTTTTCTCTAGTTTTTGAAGGATGACTAAAACTAAGAAAAATTTTAAATGGTTTTGTTTTGTATGGTGAACAGAGTAAAAATAGAAAGTTAGGGGACAGAAATAGTTGTTCCTAAATGAATTCTGCACTCCAGATCTGACTTTCAACTATGTAAACATTTTGTAGAATTACATAACAAAATAATTTTTTAATTGTTCTTAAAAATATGAAACAAAATAGAGTTCATGAAACTTTTCAAATCAACAGAGCCCATTATAAAAAGAGACAAATACTTTAACCACATATGGGCCTTCTTTGGAGTCTCTCTCTCTCAAAGCAAAAACAATTAAGAATTTGATTGGAATTGCACTGAATCTATATATTGCTTTTGGTAGGATGGCCATTTTTATTATGTTGGTCCTACCTATCCATGAGCATGGAAGATCTTTCCATCTTCTAAAGGCCTCTTCCATTTCTTTCTTCAAGGGCTTGAAGTTCTTGTTGTATAGGTCCTTTACTTCCTTGGTTAGAGTTACCCCCAGGTATTTTATGTTATTTGCGGCTATTGTGAAGGGGGTTGTTTCCCTTATTTCTTTCTCAGCCCATCACATATGGCATCTATTCATTTATAGTAGGATTTTAGCTATATAGTAGAAGGTATCGATACTACAACTAACACACCAAAGGGAACTTGGACATAGACTTCTTATTTTTAATTTTTATTCTTTATCTATTTTTTATATATTAGTTATATTTTTTCTATTTTTTAGTCTTTTTTATCTATTGTATGCTTATTGGTTTGTTTGTTTAGTAATTCTCTCTCCCAGGCAACGAGACACTTTTCACTGATGGTACTGCTTCGTAGATCCCCAATGAATGAAGGGGCTCTTGGCCCTCATACGACCTCTCAACTGAGATGAGGGACTGTTATATAAGGACACCCCACCCCAGAGAAATGGGATGGAAGGGTTAGGAGGTAAAGAAAAAAAAATGAAATGTGATGTTTCGGCCTTTTACTACTGTCATGAAATGTTTAGGATAATTAAGAAATGCAAACAAATGGTTATGCAAGCCAGTCATTCTGTTAGGTACTATGACAGCCTATTATAGTTACTTGCTAAGCTAATCAGAAATAAACCTGCTAAGAGACAAGCAACATCTGCTTACCCTAATATAAGAGATAGATAGGGCCTCTTCAAAAACCTCAAGAGATCTGCAGAATATGGCATTCAAAGATGTTTTCGTAACTTTAGATTTTTTTATATCAAGACATATCAACTCCTGACAGCAGCCCCTATTCTCCTCCAAGTAGAAGATGAGCATCGAAGAATCTCCAGTGGGAGATGGTTGAATTAGTCGCAAGCCTATCTCTTGGTAGGAAAAGCCCCTTGCCCCAACTGTAGACAGAATGCTGTCCAAAAAGGACAAAACCTGGAAGCAGGTAAGTCGACAGCCTAGCTCTGCCAAGACAGGGTAGTTAAGTCCTTCATAACCCCTGCTCTACAATCAAAGTCTGTCAGAGAAACGGGGCCAAATGACTGAAGATCAATACTGTAATGTATGGAGAGAAAATGGGAACTGTCCAGGCAGCCACAGGTATGTCATTTCTTAGTTTGGGAAGCTGCAGGCCCTGTACTTCCTATAAAATCAGATATATTTATCCCTCTCAGGTCTCTGAGGTGGTTGAAGAACAGATAGCTAGAGGCTCATAATTTAATTTTGAGTTGTTTAGGAGTCAAGAGAGTGTTATAGATCTAAGAAGATACTTTTAAAATTGTGTTGCAAGTTAGTATGAACATTGAGTCAGATATAGACCTTTAAACTCATGGAGATGTTTAGATAGTAGAATGTTAAAGTCAAGTACCAAATACATATGGACTGGTCATTGGGAATGTACATTAAGCCATATAACCCTCATAACTGTGGCCTAATTACCTCTGTTGTACTGTATTGTATTTGTTATTATAAGAGAAAGAGCCATTTGTTGGACTGAAAGGGGAAACTGTAGGGGGAAATAAGATATACCTTAAACTTAAAAGAAAAAAAAAAGGAAGAGGATGGGGGGTTGAGGGTGGGAGGGTGGGACTGGAGGGGGAATAGGGAGGGGACTGCGATTGAGATGTAACTTGAAGAAATAAAAATTAAAGGAAAAAAATAAGTTCAAAAAAAAAAAAAAGAACTTGATTGGAGCTGGGCAATGGTGGCTCATGCCTTTAATCCCAGCACTGGAGAGGCAGATCTTCAGTTCAAGGCCAGGCTGGTCTACAGAGCAAGTTCCAGGACAGCTAGTTCTACACAGAGAAACCCTGCCTTAAAAAAGAAAATAAAAAAGAATTGGATTGGAAGCCAGGCATGGTGATGCACATATATGATATCAGCAACTGGAATTTAGAGAAAGGCAGTTCAGGCTAACCTCAGCTACACAGAAATTTCAAGACAACCTGCTATGTGATATTGTCTCGAAAATATGTTCCCCTCCTCAGAAAAAAATCTGAGAAATGTGACTATTAGCTGAATACCTGATAGTACTAATAAAGTATTAGAAATATAAAATTACTTTGTTTTGAGTACATTTCCAATTACACTGGGAAATGAGAACACAGTCTCATTTGTTTCTATTTCCCACTGATTAAATTTTTTCTTGAAATTCTAGAACTCATAAATTTCCTAGTGTTCTCTTTATGTTGATTTACATTTCAGGCTACTCACAATTGATATAACACAAAGTAAAAACAAGGGAGAGTACAGTACGTCACCTTTGTAAAAGTGACTGGGATACTGGCATCCAACTGAATATGATCTGCAACTTCTGTAAACTGCTGCTGCTGTTTTTGCAGTGTTTCTAATAATCTTGTAATTTCTTGCTTTGCCAGGACAACCCTGCAGTCATCCTAGAAAACAAGATGATATTTCTCATAAAGTTTTTCTTTAAAAAAATGGAGACATCATCAACTTTCAAAAAGACCATTTAACATTACAGTATTAAAGTAAATTTTAGGAGATGAGGAGCCATACTTCAGTTGGTAAAGGCTTGCCTCACAAACATGAGAACTCAAATTCAATCCCCAGGACCTATGGAAAAAGCCAGGTACTGTGGTGTTTTTTTATAGTGCTGGAGAGGTGTAAGGTACATTACAATGGACACTGTCATGTGCTGTTTGAGATCACTGAGAGGCTGGCTCAGGAACTGGAGTTACTTCCCCACTTCAGAGCAGAGTCTGTTTATGTTAATTGTCTTCCAAGACCCCTTGTCTGAGAATGGGATAGCACCTTACTCTATGATAAATAAGAAAGGAAACCGCAAAAGAGATCACGAGTAAAAACATCATGTTTTAGTTAGGTTCCTATTGCTGTGATAAAGCACCATAACCAAAAGCAACTTGGGAAGGAAAGGTTTTGTAGGCATTAAGGTTTGTGTAACTCAGATGCTGATTCATGTACCTCCTATATCTGGTTGTAATCCTTGTTCTGAGAATCTCATATCTCAATGTTGTGTCCCCTGATATGCCAATAAATCACCTTACAGCCAATCACTGAGCAGGGGAGAGAATAGGGCTCAACTTCCTGCCCTCCACCGGAGGAGGAGTTAGAGGAAGAGAGGATTCAGCCACAAGTAGAGGTCCTGGAGACAACAGGAGAGCGCCAGCTGAAGCAGGAAAGCCACAAAATGCAAGTATCTCTGATATTTACACTGGACAGAAGCCAAATTAGTTTAGGGAGTTAAGAATAGAGTAATAACTGATTAGTTCTTGTGAAGTTTGTTTAACAAATCATATAAGAGAGTTTCAATTATTTGTATGATAGCCAAGTTAAGAGAGAAAGTAAGGAAGGGCTGGAGAGATGGCTCAGAAGTTAAGAGCACTGACTGCTCTTCCAGAGTTCCTGAGTTCAATTCCCAGCAACCACATGGTAGCTCATAACCATCTATAATGAGATCTGGTTACTCCTTCTAGCATGCAGGCTACATACATAAAACAATTAATAAATCTTAACAATAACAAAAAACAGGATAAACTTTTAAAAAAGAGAAACTGAGAACAAACACAATTATATAAAGTTATCCCAACAAGGTTTATTTCAACTTACAGTTTCACATCATAGTCCACCACTAAGGGAAGTTAGGGCAGGAACCTGGAAGCAAGCACTGGCACAGAGGCCTAGAGGAGTTTCTGCTTATTGACTTGCTCCCCATGACTTGTTCAGTCTGTTTTGTTATAGCACCCAGGACCCCGTCTGGGGATGGCATCACCTACAGTGAGCTGAGCCCATGCACATCAATCAAAAAAATGTACCACAGGGTTGCCCAGAGGCCAATATAGTGGGGGCATTTCATCAATTGCAATCCCCTCTTCCAAAATCACTCTAGCCTGTGTCAAGTTGACATATGCAGCACACATCATATCCTTAGAAACAGCTAGAAGACAAATTCCAAACATATGTTACTATTGCTTGTTTACACCATGTGCCTACAGTGAGAGAAAGTATGAAGTCCAGACTTGGGAAGCTCATCCATGTAGAAAAAGTTCAATTAGGAACTCTAGCTGGCTGCCTTAACTTCTCCATTTGATTTCTGCTGGATAGTGTGAATACCTAATTTGATAATGTCATCTCTCCCTTGGCTCTCTGTTCTTTTACTTGGAAGCCTTACCCAAGAAGACACTCTGCTCTGTCTGGGATTCCATCAATCAAGAACTTTAGCTGGCTGCCTTAATGGTGCTTCCCTAGTTGGTTTTGGCACAATGTTTGGAAGCCCCTAGTTTGACTGTTACATTTCTACTGTTGTTTTTTTCTGAAAACTTTTTCCAGATGTAAAAGGAGGTAAGGTACACAGCACTCCTTAGGATTACACCTAAGGTTGTCCTGTGACCTTCATGTATATGTACATCTGGAAAACATATATACTCTCACAATGCAGATGTTTATGTACACATGGACACATACATACATAGATACATACATACACACGTACATAAACTTTTATTATTATTTTGAGGTAGGTTCTCACTGTATAGCCCCGGCTGATCTGGAATTCACTTTGCAGACCAACTGGCCTTGAACTCACAAAGATCAACATACTATGCCTCCCTAATGCTAGGATAAAGGCGTTTACTATCACACCCAGCTACATAACTTTTAAATTTTCATATTTTTATTTGTATACATCTATTAATAACATTTAAAATACTTGGCATCAAGAAGGCCAAGAAATAAATGACAAACATTTGAAGTAAGAGAAATAAAAAGAAACCTTTCTTTTTATTTATATGAGTGTTTTGCCTGCATGTCTGTGTGTGCACCACATGTGTTCAGTGTCCATGGAAATGTAATAAACCAGTAACAAGGGCCCCATGAAGCTAAAACTGAGCTTTTCAAAAACCTGGTCTCCTCATATGTGAAATGATATTCACAGAAACCTCAAGTCCTGAGTAACCCACAACAAGTTGCTGCCTGCCTTATTAAAAGTCCCCAAGATGAACCTACAGGACAATACAGATACTTGCACAATTCTAGCCCCACTATCAAAAGTAGACTTTAGAAGACTAAGAACAGAATTGAAAGATACCATAATAAATGGCATATATAGATGAAAGAAATCTTGGTCATGAATTTGACACACATAGGAAAAGGAATCTCAATTGAGAATTGCCTCCGTTGGCTTGGCCTGTGGGCATGTGTGTGGTGCACTTTCTTGATTGCTAATTGATGTTGGAGGGCCCAGTCCATGATGGGTGGTGCCGGGCCTGGGCAGGTGGGCCTGGGCAGGTGGGCCTGGGCTATGTAAGACAGCTGAGCAAGCTAAGGGAAGCCACCCATTAGGCAGCACTCCTCCACAGTGTCCGCTTAAATTCCTCTCTCTACTTTCCTTGACTTCCCTCAATGATGGCCTGTTACCTGTAAGACAAAAATAAACCCTTTCCTGCACCAAGATGGTGTCTGCCAGTTTTTTGGTTTTTTTTTTTTTTTGGTTTCATAGCAACAGAAAGCAAGCTAGAACACACATCAACTTTTACAAGTCAACATGACAAAGGCTCAACAACAAACAAGACTAATAATAAGCTGTAGGCTGGCCACACTCTTAAGTATAATGAGACATGTGAGAAAACTATTGACCTTGGTAGAATTTTTAAACTATAATTTGAAGTCAGCATAATTATTAACAGGACATCAGTAAAGATAAGACGGACTGCAGTTTTTCAAGAATTCCTGTGGCAATAATTAACCCTATATCACCCACTTATGACATTCTGTTAGAACAACCTTGAATCTCATTTATTAAAAAAAAAGTAAATCGGGACTGGACCTATGGCTCAGGGCTTACGAGCAGTGGCTGCTCTTCCAGAGGTCCTGAGTTCAATTCCCAGCAACCACATGGTGGCTCACAACCATCCACAATGTGATGTGATGCCCTCCCTCTTCTGGTTACAGGTGTACACGCAGAGAAAGCATATACATACACAAATTCAAACACATATACATAAAATAAGTAAATCTTTAAAAAAGAAAAAGTAAATCATCTGCAAACTAGGTAATAAAATAAAGCTTCCAAGAGTAAACTTTAGAGTCAGACATTGAAGATTTTTACTGAAAGAATTCACTCTACATTGAAAGATAGAACATGTGCAAATGGACATGACATGATTGAAGAATGACATTACAGGGTACTAGAACCAATAGCTTTGTGACAGGAAAAGCACACAAACGAGAGCAAACTAATATAGTTGGTGAACAATTTGAAATTAGAGACCAAGTCCTAAGACTAATGCTAACACACACAGTAGAACCCAGTCATTAAATTAATGAAAGAGAATAGTCTATCTCTGATAAGTGTGTACTTGACATTAAAAGCATATCCTAACCACACTTAAATTAACTACCTGCTGCAAAGTCTTTTCACAATGGAGACAGGCTGTTGAAACCTGAGACAAGAGAATAGTCATATCCTCTTGTTGCTGCCTGAGCCAGATCAGTTTTTCTCGAACATGGGCATCAACAACACTTAGAGCCATTTCTTCTTGACGACAAAGAGTTTCATGTAAATCAGAAAAATATGCTCTGACACATGATCGAGCATTCTCTGCAGTACCTGGGACCTATGAAGACAGGAGTAAATTTTAAACAATTAAAACCTTAAATACTTATATGTAAAATATCATGTTTTAAATACCATATACACACTTACAGATTTTGATCTCTCCACTAGCCCTTTCCCTTCAACTATAAACTTTTAATATTTAACTGTTTATAAATTATAGCTGAAGCAAAATGAAATCTAATCTCCAGTTTCTATCTCTAAACCTAATTACCTCTATCTCAGTAAATGGTAACTTCATCCAGGTTACTGAAGTTAAAAAAGGAAGGAGGGAAAGAAGGAAAAGAAAGAAAAAATAAAACCAAAGTCATCCCTACCATCTCTTTCACATTCCATAACTAGTCCTTAGCAAATGCTACTGACTTCAAAGTATTTCCAGAATCCAGCCATCACCTCCAACAAGCTGATCCTCCCAATATAATGTCTAATTATGGGAAACAGCCTTCTAACTTCTCTTAATTTCCTGACCAATCAATACTGACAACTAGTTACCAAGACTTACTATTCTTTAAAATCTCAAATCCATCCTCTTACTCCTACTCCAGTATTGCAGGACATAAACATCTCTAAACTAGATGATTTCAACACTGTCTTACCAGATCTTCCTGCTTGTACTTCTACTTTCTTCAATTCACTTTCTATATTTAACAGTAATGGTTTTTAATGTGAGTGTGACTGTCTCACTCCTCTGTCAATAGTTTCATGGCTTACAATTATTCTTAAGTTGAAGTGCTAAAAGTCTCCGGCATGACTAATAGGTTCCAGCAGGACTTACTTGGCCTTTAACTCTTCAATTTTTCTTCTTGCCAGACCCTGTTCAACATAGTGAACTTTAAGAATCTAAAATCCACCCTGACCTTACTTCCATCCACTTCCATGCATTCTTCCCTTCCTGGGACAACTGATTCCCAACCCACTCTTCTGACTGAATTCCTTTAATTCTCAGTTTAAACATCATTTCTAGAAAGCCTGTCATGAACTACATGATGACTTACACCTCTTATAGACTATCAAGTATACTGTAATTCCCTACCCACAACAGAAAATAATTATCAAACCTACAACTCTCTTGATTATAGACACCATTATATATAGAAAAACAAAACCTTACGTTCAGTGTCCATGGTAGAATTAGCACATTGTAACTGTGCAATACTTACTAGAAGATGCAAAGATGAGAATGAAAAAGATTAGGAAGACACAGAGGGAAGAAAAGAATCCATACATGTTCTGTGTGAGCCATTCCAATTCCATCTTCCACTATTTGTTCTCCTCCTTCAATGTGCTGAACAATTCCAACTAATTTTCTGGAATAATCTGAGATTTCCTCAGTGAAGGTCCGTATGCAGTGAGCCATATCTAAAATTGATGCTCGGATCTGGTTAGCTTCTGGTTCCAGTACTGAATGCTACAAATACAACACAATTATAGGAAAGAATTCACAGTGGTATCTACTGACTTACAAAAGATACTTAAAACTTTTTAAATATAAATGAACATCAGCGACAAGTGGCTTTTGTAACACTTTTCAAACAAGTACAACATAAGAAGACAAAAACAAATACTAATTTATTATCACTCCTTTGAAGACAGCTATATATACTACAAAGAAATAAATCAGAAGTTGGAAGTCCATGTATTGCTTTACAAGAAACCAAGAGACTGTTCAAAATTTATATCATAAGTTATCAATAGATATATATTATCAAAGCAGTACAGTATATTATAAAAACATGAACAAAAAGATGAGACTTTTTGTCTCCTGATGGAAATAATCATAAAGTTCTTTGAAATTTTATCGTTCAGAAATTGAAATCCTCAACTTTTTCCATGCTCCTGAGACCAACTCATTAATCACTTAACTTTCTTCAAAAGTTAAAGGAAGTTTGTCTTCATATAAACAAACAGGTCAACGAAAACAAACAAAAGGCTGGCAAAATAACTAGTCATCCAACTGAATTAAGTTCCTACCTTGTGACCTTGGTGTTTTCCATATTCTTTGCAGACACAGCACATGAGTGGGCTAGTTTGACAACCGTCTTCCAAGCAAACAAACTCAATGGCATGTACCTGGTGCTGACAGCACATGGTCTTCTCATGAGGTTTATCAGCTAGAGGCACCCGCCTATGCTTCGCTAGCGTCTTTGTAGAATGAGTAACTTGAGAACACTGTGAGCACAAGTGAGTGGCACACACAGTGCAATATACAGATGCAACGTGAGTTTCATCTTCATCACAGCGAATGATGCTCTAATCAATAAAAAAATCAATGCCTTACAACTGAGCTTCCTCATTAAAACATGGCAAATTTTGAACTACAAACCCCACAATCTTTTCTATTTAACTTAACAGGCTCATACATGATATTTAAAAAAGAAATTTGTTGGGTGTGGTGGCTCACGCTTTTAATCCTAACCGGGAGGCAGAGGCAGGCAGATCTCTGTGAGTTCAAGTCCAGTCTAGGCTACAAGGTGAGTCCAGGACAGAGTTGTTACACAGAGAAATCCTGTCTTGAAAAACCAAAAAAAGGAAATTTGTTAAGTCAATCATTCCAAATAAAAGGAAAGAACGAAGGAACTGAACAAAGAAAACCAAAATAAGCAAGTAGAATGGTCCTCAAAATAAGTGGTTTCTAGAACCAAAAGGAGTTCTCGAAACTATAATCCATGATGCAACAGCACATTACAGAACAGATGGAAGGTACAAAAAGCAATTAGCTACAGCTCAATCACTTGTCACCTGGATATAGCTTAGCTAGCTGGTCACAGGATTCCCTTAACCAACCAAAGTTCAGCTTCTTTCACTGAATAAACTATGTTTAAAGTCTATATTGGTTTGGTCTGCTGGACCCAGTACATGCATCTAGTACACATCTATGGCCTCCCACAATTTTATTTAATAATGAAAATATACTGGTAAGTACAAGGCCATGTGCTACCTAATATCTAAATACTATTTTTTCAGAAGTAAGAAGCTATCTGTGAGACTAATTACCAACACAGGTTAAGATTTGGGGACAAAAATAAACTTATTCTCATGAATAGTTTTTTAATTCTCCCAGTGCTAAAAGTTAAAGCAGAACCTTATAAATGCCAGGCAAATGGTCTGACACTGAACTACACACAAAAACATCTTATAGATTCACAGTTAGTGCAAAGATCCCTTCTATCAAATTTTCTTTTTCTTTTTCTTTTTTTTTTTAGGTTTTTCGAGACAGGGTTTCTCTGTGTATCCTTGACTGTCCTGGACTCACTTTGTAAACCAGGCTGGCCTTGAACTCACAGAGATTCGCCTGCCTCTGCCTCCCTAGTGCTGGGATTAAAGGCGTGGGACACCACGCCCGGCAGTTACAGACAGCTGTGAACCGCCAGGTGGGTGCTGGGATCCTTTGGAAGAGCAGTCAGTGCTCTTAACCACTGAGTCCATCTCTCCAGCTCCCCCCACCAATTTTTCAAAAGAAGTAGACCATTTTTTTTTTAAGAAAAATTTACATTCCCTTTGCTTTAGTTACTAGTTATAGGCATGCATAAAAAGAAAATCAGCACTATACTATGTAAATAACCTGGTATTAAGGTACAGAATTAGCTGTGGAATCTTTAAAAACACAAGACACCCTGACTTAAGATGGGTTCTGATCTCAGTAGATTTTGAGATCTGAATTATATATATATATATATATGTATATATATATATATATAAAATACACATATACATATATACATATATACACATATACATATTTTTTCCAAATATATACAAGTACTTTCTAATAGCTCCACGGATGAATGGATTACAATCATGACTAAAAACCACATATTTGGAAAAGAAATAATAAACCCTTTATGTTGGCTACTAAATATTATATTTAATTTTCTTGAAGTATCAAAAAGCATTTCTTTTATTTGTTTGTGGTCCTGGGGCTCAAACCCAGGGCTTCTTCCATGGTAAGCAAGAACTCTGCACTCAACAATACCAAAGTCTTTATAAAAGGCATTGGGAGTATATAACATTATTCAAATAATGAGGAAGGCTTTGAAAACTTCTGTATAATACTAACATACTATAACTGGCAAAGGAGACATTTAGTGTATTTTTCCAGAAATAAAAAAATTAGATAGTACACAAATGGTGTCATTTATTGTAAAATTAAATTTTAAAAATGACCCAAAGATTAAAACAAGTTATTTTGCAATAATGATGAATATGTATTTGTACCATAAAATATTCATGTCTTCTGTTTTCTAGACCTTATACTTTAGAAGATCAACATTTCCTAATATTCTAATTTTTAAAAAATAAAGGTATAAAATACAACATATAAAAGAACTGCAATGATTTTATATATGAGAATGCTTCAATTTGAAAATCATTTTTGTAATTCATTTTAATAGAAAGAAATCACGAAAGGGAAGTTGCAATCTGCTGGGTTTTTCCCCTTGAATCCAAAACAGATTTTTAACGTCTATAACTAACACCATTAACAGTTATTTACTCCAAATATTCTATATAGTACTCTCCTATTTGCTAAATATGCTATGCACACAACTCTTGAAGAGGTAACAATGTGCTGTCACTCATTAATGAGTTGCTTTGGCAATATTCAACAGACTTGTGCCTGTCAGGAGAATGTATCCTTTAACTTTTTCTTACTGTTTGAAGCTTAATAGTAGCAACTGCCTCAGAGTCCACTGTTATATTTAAACTAGTTCACCTCTACACTGAATGGCCTCTCGTAAAGTTTGTCTATCTTTTTTGGTATTTTGCTGTTGAGGTTTAGTTTTGCATTTTTCTGTACTAATGTAGTTTAAAACACTTCTGTTACTCTCTTACAACCTTTTACCTTACACTTACTCTCTTACACATATCTAAATTGTTATAAGGGAAAAGTTTACTCACAAAGCACATTAGGCACAGAACTTCAACAAATTTTAGTTTCTGTTATTTTTGACAACAGTGTTCATTTTGGAATTGTAATGTACTAAAAAAAGCTGTTTCTAAAAACTCACAGATAAAGCAAATAAGATAATATTGAACAAATATTGGAAAATATTTTAATATTTAAAAATCATCTTGAAATAAACATTAAGTCCCATCAGTACCTCTCCAGATATGCCAATGGCTTCCTCTGCAGCTCCATACTGACCAATATGTCCATTTTGCAAGCGCTCTAAAAGCTCCAATAGAGCAAAGTTTTTTTTCAAACCCCAGACACCTGAATCTCCTAGGACAAATATGAAAACAAAAGTAAATGTGACAAAGTGGAAGTTTAATCAACTTGCCTCATACCTTCAGAGTGACTTGTAACACACATAGCGCAGTCATTAATATTGTCCATGTTACCAAAGAAGTCCAAAGCACAAGTAAGCACGGACCTTGTACATCTTTTTTCACTTTTACTGTATAAACTAAGTATTTCAATATTTTTCAAATATTTTTTACAGCTACCTACAATAAGAAATGCATTTTAGGGGCTGGAGAGATGGCTCAGTGGTTAAGAGCACTGACTGTTCTTCCAAAGGATCCGGGTTCAAATCCCAGCACCCACATGGCAGTTCATAGCTGTCTGTAATTGCCGGGCGTGGTGGCACACGCCTTTAATCCCAACACTCGGGAGGCAGAGGCAGGTGGATCTCTGGGAGAACAAGCCCAGCCTTGTCTACAAAGTGAGTCCAGACAGCCAAGGCTATACAGAGAAGCCTGTCTCAAAAATAAAAAAAGAAATGCATATTATATCACAATCCAGGAAAACATGCACACACCAAAAAATTAAGCTCCATAAACCAACGGCTCGGGAGACAGCTCAGTGATTGCAGTGCTTATTGCCAAGTAAGGATCAGAGTGCCAATCACCCAAATCCACATAAATGAAAGTGGGTGTGGTGGCTCACCTGTAACTCTAGCATCAAAAGGTAAAGACAGGTGGTCTCTGGAGCAAGCACTAGCAAGACTAGCAATATTCGCCAGTTCCCAAAAATTGTAGACATCAACCTTGGTCATCCAGATACATATGCACACTCTCACACTCACACATATGAACACAGATACAAGTATGAATGCCATATACACATATATATAAATAGATATTTTTAAAGCCTGACAAACTCTTACCTTTATAGCAGTGTGCCATATAATGCTGTGTTTTATTCTATTTCTTTTTAAAGATATGGGGGGGAGCTAGAGATGGCTCAGCAGTTAAGAGCACTGGCTGCTCTTCCAAAGGACTGGAGTTCAAATCCCAGCACCCACATGGTAGTTCACAGCTGTCTAACCATCGGGCGTGGTGGCTCAGACCTTTAATCCCAGCATTCAAGAGGCAGAGTCCAGCAGATCCCTGTGAGTTCAGGACCAGCCTGGTCTACAAAGTGAGTCCAGGACAGCCAGGGCTATGCTATACAGAGAAACCATGTCTCAAAAAAACAAACAAACAAACAAAAAAAGATATTATAGGGGAAAGGAGTTTAGTTCAATGGCAGAGTATGCACTTAGCATATGTAAGGCCTGGGTTAAATCCACAGTATACACACACATTTGTTTTTAAAGATATTATAGTACACACACACACACACACACATACATGTGCAAGGCCCTGGGTTCAATACACAATATCACACACACACATGTACAAGGCCCTGGATTCAATACACACACCCGGGGGTTGGGGGATGGAGTGTGGGCAGGAATAAACGTTTACAATCAATTTTTTCATGACCACAAAAGTAAACCACAACTCACATTTATAAATTACTGTATAAAACATATAATGGACATAAAAATTCATCTCTAATTAAACTGCCACTAGAAGAGCATTTAAGTATTCAAAATAACCATTTAAAAATATGGCCTTGTGCTGGGCGTGGTGGCACATACCTTTAATCCCAGCACTCAGGAGACAGAGGCAGGGCAGATCTCCGTGAGTCTGAGGCCAGCCTGGTCTACAGAGTGAGTCCAGGACAGCCAGGGATACACAGAGAAGCCCCGTCTCAAAGCAAAAAAAATATGGCCTTGGCAATTTTCCCAAAATTCAGTCATTAAATAAGGAGCACACAAACCCCCAGAAGTACTTAACAATTTTGTTACTATTTAAAAAAAAAAAAAAAACCTCTACAATCTTGATGGTTTATTGAATGAACACCTCAAGACTGGTTATGACCAGCATGACCAGGGTCACAGAGAGGTGTCAGAGCCTATCCGTCTGCTTACAAGGCAGGCTTTTTATAAGAAAAACCATAATCAGGTAATATGCAGGTAACCAGGTATAGGAAACAAACTGCATCCAGGTAACAACCAAGTAACCAGGTGTAAGAAGCAAGGGGATGGCAGCATTACATCATTTTGACTAGCTAGACAAAGCATTTCTAACTGACCTTTAATTTGGTTCCAAGTAGAGCTGTTGTTGGGGACTCTTCAGAGTGTCAAGCTAACAATGTAAGTATGAGTAATTTCATCTTCTAACTAAAATGGAGACTGAAGACAAAAAAATGGCTAAAGCAGGTCTCAACATCCCCCCATGAGTTGTTTCAGTAAGTCAAATCATTGACTTGATGTTCTCTTCTAAGGCCAGAGGTGTATTTGGTTCAAAGGACCATGAGCATTTACCATAAAGGGGCATAAAGCATAGTCAGGAGAAACAGAACCAAAGGTCCAATTAGGCTGGTGATGACAGTGGTATGTCAGTTGGCATGATAGGAACCCATTTGTAGCTAATGCCAGGGAGTTCCTTTTGACATAGCATTTCAGCCTATTAGGTGGGACAATGGACAACATATTCTCTTCTGTAACTACTTCCAGCTGACTTAGGACCAATTAACTACTAATTAAGAGTGGTCAAACTTACACTTAGAATCCCACTGACTTTAATAGAAACTCAAATCTTCAAAGCACTTTGTCAAAAGAGCTTAATCCAAAAAGTCAAGTGTAAAGAAATTTTTTTGTGTGACATTTGTGTTACATGAATAATTTTCCTACCTAGGTCTGTTACTTGTCGATCAAACGGGCAACGTATTGCTCTTCCATGCAGAGGCAAGCGAGTGAGACAGTCATGACAGACTGTATGGCCACAAAGAAGGAGGCGAGGAACTTTATCTCCTTGCAAAGAGAAGACATCTTCACAAACACCACACTCCAGAACCTAGCATATGAAATAGTAACATGTGCACTGTAAACACGATTGAAACAATATTCAAATAGTTTAGATTAAAACAATTGACTGAGCTGGAGAGATGGCTCAGCGGTTAAGAGCACTGGCTGCTCTTCCAAAAGGACCTGGGTTCAAATCTCAGCACCCACATGGTACTTCAAAATTGTCTATACCTGCTGGATGTGGTGGCCCACCCCTTTAATCCCAGCACTGGGGAGACAGAGACAGGCGGATTTCTGTGAGTTCAAGGCCAGCCTGGTCTACAGAGTAAGTTCCAGGATAGCCAGGGTCACTACACAGAGAAACCCTGTCTCGAAAAACCAAAAAATAAAAAATAAAAACAAAAACAATTGACCTAGTATACTGAATCAACCTTGTTACTTTATTTCTCCAAAAAAAGATTAAGTTATAAAACATTACGTCACATTTTTATTCATTTCCATTTGACAGACCTTGCTAAAGTGAAACCTTTTATGTTGCAAATTAAAATAATTAACATAATCTTCTGAAAATTGAGTATGTAACAATTTATAATTCTACTGAAACCTCCAATCAACAATCATTTCAGTTTGCTTTTATTTTCTTTAAAAAAAAGATATTAAGATTTTTTTTAAATATTTACTTTTATTTTGTGTATGGGTGTTTTGCCTGTATGTATGGAGCCCCATGTTTATGCAGGGCCCACAAAGGTCAGGAGATGGCATCAGATCCCTTGAACTAGAGTTACAGATAGTTGGGAGCCACCATATAGGTGCTGGGAATCAAACTCCATTCCTTCAAAAGACTAGTCAGTGCTCTCAACAGCTTAGTATCTCTCTAGGCCATTTTATTACCTACTAATTGGCATTTTCACTGAGTATCCCCTATGGACCTGAGTCCAAGCTGGCCTCAAACTTACAGTAATCCCCCTGCCTCTACTTCTCAAATGCTAAGATTATGGGATTATAAGCTACTCTAGCTAAACCACCATTGATTTCAATAAAATATTCTAAGATGTGTTTTGGGACAATAATCACTTTTTTAAACTATAAAAAACTTGTAGGAAAATCTCGAAGGGAATGTTCAAGTATCTTCTAGATTTCACAAAATGATGTAAAGGCAAAAACAAAATTAGCTGACAACTAAATTTCAATTCCTCCTCTGATAGAGTACCCCTGACTTAGAAAGTATTTGTCTATCTAGCTGTAATCACAGATATATGACTTACCAAAAGGCAGTCAAAAGAAAAGCTGTGAGAATTGGCTCACTCTGTTCTCAGGTCTACGGTTAATATTTTAAATGGCCACAAGCTGCAATTATAACAACATACCATTTTCCGTACTTTCACAATCATCTTGTTCGTGTTTTCAGTTTTAATTACTTTTTTAAAAAATTCACAGTGAATTATTCCATTATCCACTAATCAAGACACTACATTCTGGACCTGTTCCCTTGCTTCACTGCCATGCCCAGCAGACTCCTATGTTCCAAGTATATCCCAGCACAGGAAAATGTTTCTTGACTCCTTCTTCTTTATACTAACAAATGTGAGGAAACAACTAAACATTTATCTACTGGTTTTCTTTTTTAAAGTTTTTATTGTTCACAAACCAAAAACTTCCCAAGTAACCTATCTCTTAGTTTATCCCATCTCTCACTCCAATTGAAATTACTACATTATCCTCTGGGTTTCCATCAGACAGTCTGCCTGTCTGACTTAAATACTTCAATACCTTAATTGACCAACCTGTCTTTCCCCATTAGAACAAGAGTGCAGAAGAGTACACTCCAAATACAAAGCACCTATGTGCTTATGTAAATAGAATCCAAAAAGATAAAAAAAAATAAGAAACAACACAGGCCACCAAACTCACACAACACAAAATAGAAAATTTAGAGTGGAAATCTCATTAGACCCATCACAATTTTAAACTTCATTCTCCAATACATGTAGACTTAGAGATTGAGACACAAACATCTTTTACTTTAACTGGCAATTCATAGTTGTTTTACATACTGATATATTTCAAAAGAAACTTGTTGTATTCACAAGAAAAAAAAGGAGACAAATTAAATATCTTAAACTACATTAAGTTAAATATATAAAGAAAAATTTAATTATATTAAGAGTTCAATCTAATTACAGTGCAAAGAATAACTACATCAAGATACTTTTTCAAAAAGTTGTTACTGCTTTATATTAATGAAAGTGCAGGAAAACAATTTCACTGACTGATATGAAAAATGTATTGAGTAACAACAGCATCCAAGGAAGCAATTTAGCTTAGGGAATTTTTTCTAATCTATACCATACACACACCACAAAATTCAAATGTTTTCTTCCTTGTTACTATTGTTTCTACCACTGGGAGATCCCGGAGTCTTGCACATATCAGGCAAATGTTCTACTACTGAGTCACATCTCCAGCTGAGAGATGACAAAATCAATGAGTTATTCCTTAAAGCACTATATGTATCATTAAATAATTAAAAACAAAATATACAGAGAAATACTAAATTGAAAGATAATTTATAGTGCATTCATATGCCATAATGCAGGCCATTAAAGTTTTTTATGTATATCACAGAATATCATATGAATAAGGTGAAAAGAAAGCGCTAAGAATATATGACATGATATTCATTCCAACTATGGAAAATTCTTTAAATTCACAAAATATTCTGCAGGTATTCACTATTTGGAAAAGGCACAATTCAAAATATTAAATCTCAAACATAAAATATGCCTGAAGGTTCCTCAGATCTTTGCACCTTCAATGTAATTTCATTAATATAAAAAAGTTAACTGAAACAACCAATAAAAAAACGACTGATAACAAGTTGTGAGCATAAATTCCTCAAAAACAGACCTGTGTTTAATTTTAAAAAGGTATCTACCATTTGACAAGTTAAAAGAAGGTCCGACCAAACTTGGTTCATTTGTATGAATCCAACTGTACATTAAAATCACTTCTGAGAATTTAAAAAATATACGGATGTCAACACACTCAAGAGTTGCTGATTAATCTCTTGGTCACAGACGATCTTCAAAATTACTCTCTAAACCACTCGCCCCTTTCAGATCTATTAACAGTAGGTGGGGGCAATGAGCTTCATATACTCGCACTTAATTTGTAGTAAATGCTTTTTGCAAATGTACGGCAAAATCTTCTAAGCAGAGGGTACTCCGCACATGTAGTGTTAACGCCCAACTATGCCATAATTGGAGACTTCAGAAGCTTTCAGACTGAATATTAATTCAGAGGCAAAGGGCAGCTCAAAAATGTACATGTATGATTACAGAAATAATGCAGTGTTGAAAGACAGACTTTTTTAAAGCCAGTACACTCTGGGCCCTTACCACACACTGTATTAACTTAAACTTAGGGTTCCTTGCATGGAAGATGCGAATTAACATCTACCTTTTAAGGAGATATTGTTGAGCTGAAACATCTACCATAGTACTTGTCTACTGTAATGGTTGTTGAATACAACTACACTAATGTAATGCCTGTTGAGGCTTCACTAGAAACAGAAGACGAGGAGGAAAGACCAATCCAGGTCAACTTCCACGGGCCCACGCGGTGCTTTCCACAAACAGCCCCACGGACGACGTTGACACCTGGGTTAGAAGACCAGGCAACTTGAGGCCAGCTGGGCCGGGCCTGCGGAAGGCTGCAGGAGGGCTTGTAACGCCCACCGGGTTCCAGAGGCCGCGCATCCCTCCAGGCCAAGGTTGGGCCGGGCACAGTCGCGACCAGGTCTACAAGACAAACCGAAGGGAGGCCGCAGGTGGAGAACAGATCACGCAAGTTCCCTCACCTTCACTACAGCCGTCCCCCGGCTGCCCTGGCGCCCAGTGTCTACTCCGGCTCCTGGCTTGTTTACAGCGAAGGCAGCCATCCTGGAAGGAGCGGAGCCACAGTGACAGCAGAGCCTTTAATGGAGAGGCGGGGTTGAGCGACCTACCCAGCAGCCTCCACGCCTGCCGGCGCGCACGCGCAATACCCATGGGCGAGCCGTTCCGCCTCTTCCGGCCTTTCTCGTCCGTCGATCATTGGCTGTACGACCTGCGCGTGCGTGAAATTTTTTTTTTTTTCCTAAAGACGTCTGCTAGTAATAGAGGGAGGAAAGGAAAAAACGGATAGAGCATAAATAAAACCTTAGGGTGAAAATGCCGTTGCTGTAATGATTTTTTTCTCCAGAACTGAAACGAGACAGAGTGAAGGAGTGAGTTCCATCTCCCTCCCCCCGTACACTGCCATATTTGCATAAAATAAACTACAAATCCCAGCATGCACCTCCACTATCCGTACTTTGTAAGCCTTTGGGAGGCCGTGTATTGTCAGCTAGAAGTGACTCGCTGAAGTCAGCCTGCTTGCTTGCGGTAAATATGTGGAATTCTGAGCGAAGGAATGGCCTTGGTGAGAAGGTTTCACAGGGGCCGTAAAGGATTTAATGAAAAGAGAATTTAGGTTATCACGAGCAGAAAGAAGTTGGGCGTGCGTTTGACGCCGGGTCTTCCGGGACTTGCGCTTTGCAGTATCCTTCCCCACCGGGGTGAAACTTCAGCCTGGATAGGCTGAGGTCCTAAGTCCCTGTCAAGATGGAAGTGAATCCCCCGAAACAGGAGCACCTCCTAGCGCTAAAAGGTAAACTGTTGCGAGCCTGAGTCTCTGGACTTTGGTATTTCCCCTTACCCTCACTATTTGAAGAATTTCCGACGTAGGCCTTGACCCTAAACACCGCACTTGCCTTTCTCCTCTGAATGAGAGACGCCTTCTAAAAATGAAATGCCAACTTAGCTCCTCTGTGGTATGTGCTACCTTAGTCCCCAAATTTTGTCCACAAACTTCGCGCCTCGATCCTGCTGGAGAGCCCTCTGTGAATCAGCATAAATTTCAGCTGGCATTTAATGAGACTTTTTTAAAAAATTACTCTTTTATGCATTCACATGTGGCAGGGACGAGTTACCAGGCTTTAGCTTATCTGTCTGTAGTGAGAATGCCTAGGATCTAGAAGTAAATGGTACTACACATAATACCGCGTAGATTTGTTGAAATATACTGCAGATTGCGTCACATTGTGGTATATTTGTGGGAAATTTGTCCACAATCTCTTATCAACTTCAATTTTCTGTAGGCGGCAGTTTTGAATAGGTTTTTGGGTTTATTTTGTTTTGTTTTTCGAGACAGGATTTCTCTGTGTTGTAGCTGTGGCTATCCTGGAACTTACTTTGTAGACCAGGCTAGCCTTGAACTCGCAGAGATCCACCTGCCTCAGCTTCCCGAGTACTGGGATTAAAGGCTACGGACAGCTGTGAACTGTCGTTGGGTGCTGGGATTTGAACCAGGATCCTCTTTAAGAACAGCCAGTGCTCTTAACCACTGAGCCATCTCTCCAGCCCCTTGATTAGGTTTTAATGATTTAATTTGACCAGAAAAAAAAAAAAGAAAAAGATAAAAAAAAAAAGCTAGGTCATTTTCCTTCAATTTTCTTATGGAAAACTAATTTTAAAATATTTTCAGTGTTATGTTTTCTACGGCCACAAATGCACCCTTTTGCTTTTGGAATGTGCAGTTATGAGGTTAACAGTGCCTTGGGTTGGTCTGGGGAATGCTTACAAAACATTTGAACTAGATTGAAGCTTCTAAACAGTCCAGTCATAGGGAGTTTTATTTGTTATTAGTCTTCATTTTTAGAAACACAAAATGCCTAGTAAACAATTCTTTTTTTTTTTTTTTTTTGGTTTTTCGAGACAAGGTTTCTCTGTGTAGCCCTGGCTGTCCTGGACTCACTTTATAGACCAGGCTGGTCTCGAACTCACAAAGATCCGCCTGCCTCTGCCTCCCAAGTGCTGGGATTAAAGGCGTGCGCCACCACCGCCCGGCAAGTAAACAATTCTTAATCAAACAGAACAAGCACTTTATATTAAACCTCATCGATACTGTGTTCCCCACATTGTCCTAGATAATTAAAAATTTCACACGTTTTAATTTACTAATGATGAATTTTCAAGCATACCAATATAAACAGACATTTTACTTTTTGCTTTCTTATGTGTTAAATGTTACAATAAAGTTTTTCTACTCTTTTTTTTCTTTTCTCCAACTTTCTCTCTTCTCTTCCTGTACTCTCTCCATCACTTAATGTCCTTTTTGAGACAGGGTCACAACTATATCACGCTGACCTTAAACTCACAGTGTAGCTGAGGATGACCTTGCATTCCCGATCCTCCTCCCTACACCTCTGGCATCCTGAATACCAGTTTATGAGATGCTAGAATTTGAACCCAGGGCTCTGTGCCTGCTAGGCAAGCATTCTACTGACTGAGCTATATCCCCAGTTCCTTTTATTATTTTTGAAATGAAAATACATTTTATCAAATAAAATACATACTTTCTGCCTATCTGTATGCAGGCTGTCCCTACCAAATCTTATTTTTTTTGCAATACTTCCACTTTAGGTCCTGTTTCTTCTGATTTGACAAGAGAGCCAATTTTGTAAATAATAAATTACATTCTAGCTCTGAAGAATTCAGCTGAGAAATTTTCACTTCATTAAAAGTTTATGCATTACTGCAGAATGACTACTGAAGTAATATTACATTATCGACCATATGAAAATGATCTCACACAGCTGGCAAAAATTGCAGAAAAGGCAATTCAAGACTTTCCTACTCACCCGCTATCAAGATTTATTCCTTGGTTTCCACAAGATGGGTCCAAACTTCCACTCAAGCCTAAAAGATTACCACCAATCATTTCTGGAGAGGCTGCTGAGAATGTGAAACAGTACGTAACCATTTCAGAACCTAGTGTTAAATCACAGAGCTATGACTGCACAGTAGATCTTTTGGAGTTTCAACCCAGTTTGAAAATGCAGCACTTAATCCAGTCACACACACTGAATGAACAGACTGATTCTGGAAATTTGAATAAAAATTCAGGAAAAGAAAAACAGCACAAGAAGAGATCCTGGAGTGTTTCACTTGCCAGCAAACAGTGTCCAGAAATTATTTTTCCTTTATCTAAACAATTGCAAGCTAGTTTAAAGACACTACATCTGCACTCCCTTCATAGAGCAAGATGGACATTAGAATACAGTGTTTGCAACAACCAGACTCTGGAAGACATTTGGACAAAACTCAATCACCTTATCAGGCACAATGAACTTCCTTCTTGTAACGCTACCATCCAGAGAAAGTTAGGCGAAATATGGGTGTTCTGTGACATCATGTACTGTGAATATATAGGAAATCTTCTTAAAGAAAGATTATCTCTTATTGGAAAAATTAACTTATTTGTCCGTAAATATGGTATTATTTTTAGTATGTAATCTGATTATAAGAAAAATTCTGAATGAAATGAATATTGACTTAAAGTGTAAAATGAATAAATTTTACCAATTTTTACATTTTTAGTAACTTCTAAATTTTGATGCTTCTTTATACTGTGAAGAAATAATTGTGTAATATGTGTACAATTTGTGTCCAATCTATAAGTAATTATTTCACAATTCCAAGGTTTGTCAGTCATGTCAGAAACATTGTAGATTCTGCTTATTAGTGTTCTTTTAAATAAACTGTGATGAATTATTGTTTGTACTAAAATTGAAAGTAAGTGTTCTAACCTTTGTCTAACTGATTGAGAATGATAGCTAGGGAAACTTCATAGGAAATTGTTTGGGTTACTGCTCATAAGGTACCAAATAGGGACTATTTTGAGTTTGATGCTCATCCTGATCATAGGATAGAGGATACTGAAAGACTTGATATGGCTAAGATAAATAAAATGCTTAAGTTTAAGTTGATTAAAGGGTGAGGTATAGGTAGGGGAATTCAGAGAAGTAGGGCTAGCGTTAGTAACATAGTGGGGGCTAGAATAAATAGAAAAATTGAGGTTGTTGATGGTCAAAGGGGTTCTTTAGTAAATAGTTTTATGGCATCTGCAAATGGTTGGAGGATGCCGTAGGGTCCCTCAACATTAGGTCCTTTGTGAAATTATAGGTAGCCTAGGATTTTTCGTTCAGTCAGTGTGAGAAAAGCTATGGCGATTAGGATTGGTAGGAAAAGAAGAATATTTATAAAGTGCACTATTAGGAAGAGAATTTGAGTTTAAATGGTTTGAATTTTAATGACTCCTTAAAATCCTTACTCATCTAAGTATAATGTGGACTGTGTGTAAAATTAAAAGAAGTCTTAACACAAGTACGTCTGATTTTGTATTTTAGGATTTATCACAAGGTTGCCAATCCAGGGTTCAGGGTTAAAAGTTGGGAAATCATAGCACTTTTGTGATAGTTTTGTTATTTTGAAAGGATTATAACAACTACAAGTATGTTACAGTGAGATTTTTAACAGTTTTCAAATCCAAGAATTAAAAGGAACTTCTTTGTTTTCATATGTGGAAGATTTGAAATTTTCTGATTTACTCTAGATAAATTGCTTTCTATTCTCTGAGAAGCAATGAAAGTAAAAACTGAGAAGTTAGTGGGTGTGGTAGTGTACGCCTTTAATCCCAGCACTTGGGAGGCAGAGGCAGGTGCATCTCTATGAGTTCTAGGCCAGCCTGGCTTACAGAGTGAGTTCTAGATCAGCCAGTGCTACAAAGAGAAACCCTTCTCAAGAAAACACACACACAAAAAGACCTGAGAAGCTAAAGTTTTTTACTTCAAATAGCACAGTGAGTCTAAAGAAGAAAAGGTTCATTTCCTATTTACCTAGACAATACTTATGAGGTTATCAAGACCTGAGAACTCAGAACCCACTGTTAGTTCCTGGAAGCCTTTTATTTTATTTCTTAATTACATGTATGTATTATGTGTTTGCATTTCAGCGCACATGCTGCAGTGCATATATGGAGGCCAGAGGAGAGCCTACAGGAGTTACTTGGTTCTTTCCTTCTACCATGTAGGTTCTAGGAATTGCTTTTATCCACCAACTTCCTTGCCTGGTCATCTAGAAGTCTTTTTTGTTTTGTTTTGTTTTGTTTTGTTTTTTGTTTTTGTTTTTCGAGACAGGGTTTTCTCTGTGTAACAGAGTCCTGGCTGTCCTGGACTAGCTTTGTAGACGAGTCTAGGCTCAAACTCACAGAGAACCGCCTGCCTCTGCCTCCTGAGTGCTGGGATTACAAGGATGCGTCACCATGCCCGGCTCTAGAAGTCTCTTAAAAGGATGTCAGATCTTTGAACTTAGGCCAAATATGACTTCCTGGGGCTAGGTCATTAACCTCCCCTCCCTTTCAAGATTCCACTGCTTAGTCACACATAGACTAAACTAGGGAGACAAAGATATTTGTGGAAAGATAGATCAGTGAGAGCATTTGGGAAAATGCAGTCAGCACTTACTCTGTAGGAAAGAGGCAGATAATGGATATAGATCGATAAGATACAGAGGCATTCAAGTTATAAGCTTTGGTTTGTTTGTCTGTTTGAACTTTGACCTGGCCTTAGACAAATCTAACTTCATTCATTTCGCAACTTAACAAATGACAGATGTGGATATTTGTGGGAGTTTTGGGTTTGTTTTAGTTTTCAAAATGAGTTCTCATTTAATAACTAATTTTCACAAAATGCCAAAAATTAATCTAGGGTTCACAGTCTTGAATGCCTCTGAGAGCCAAAGAGGTGAGGCTGTAAAATGCAGTAAAGACATTAAACCTGAAGCAGAGTCTTGTCTAGTCTCTTAATAACTCTGGCCAACCAAAATGGCTATGCAAATTGTACTTGGCCCAATTCACTACCTTATGACATTTGCCTTAAGATTTATAATGAGTATGTGTTTTTAAGTTTCCACTCTAGGCACTGGTACTATCTGATGTGCCCAGTGATTATTTGATTCTCAAGTAAAATTCACTTGTGTTTTTCTTCTTAAAAGACTAAATTAATACTTTTGACCAGTAACTTACCATTCAAACAGATACAAAATTACTATCCAATAGCTACTACTTCAAGTTACTAGGTCAGTGTTTCTTGTGTATGTGCACATATAAAAGCCAGGAGATAGCTGAGGCACCTCAGACACCAGCTACCTTGCTTTGTTGCTGTGCTTGCTTTGCTTTGCTTTGCTTTTATGGAGACACTCTCTCCCTGAGTTGGAGGTAGTTGTAGGCTGGACAAGCTGACCAGAAAGCCCAAGCATTCACTTGTCACCATCACACCCTGCCCTTCATACCTGGCTTCCAAGTTCTGACTCAGGTCCTGATGCTTGTATACAAGCTCTTTACCAAATGACCCATCTCCCCAGCCCACGGCCAGAGCGCCTTAAACCTTGCTTTTGTAGATGCAGTTTGCTGTTTTGCATCTAACATCTTCAGCTTTTGAGATCCATTAATTCTTATAAGACATGAGATGGTTGTAAACATGCCTTTGATACTAGAAAAGTACATTGAGAGTCTAGTATGGGATTTGTTTAAAAGCTCAAGGAGAGCCAGGTATGGCACAACATTTCATCCCTACACTGGGGAGGTAGAGGCAGGTGAAGTTCCAGGACAGCTACTAATGAGACATATCTCAAAAGCACTTAAGGAATAAGCTGAGGGTGATGATTTGTGGCTATAATGCTAGCAACTTAAAGACTGAGGCAGGAGATCCAAAGTTCAATGCTAGCCTGAGCTTAATGGCACATTCTAGATCATCTTGGCTATGATGTGAGACCTTGTCCCAAAACTTCAGACAAGAACAATGAAGTTTGAAGAGTGAGCTGGTAATTTAATTCCGCTTGCCCAGTATGTGCCTCACAAGTTGGCATTCATGTACGTACAGCCTTGATACACACCGGTAATCACATACTCAAGCTAAGACTGGAGGATATAGAATAATAAAGATGGATTTTAGCTATTAAAAAGGGCTACTTTTGTATACCTCTTTCAAGGTACCGATTTCTCTCCATGTTATATTTAATAATTTTAACTTTTTCTGTGTTTAAAGTAAGAATGGGGGCTAGAGAGTGCTTGGAGGTTAAGAGCACTCATATATGGCTCTTGTGTAGAATCAGATTCCATTATGGTAGCTCACAGCCTTCCATAACTCCAGTTCCAGAGGACCTCATGACCTCTTCTAACCAGGCACTCACATGGTACATGTACACACATCCAGACAAAACACTCAACACACATAAAAGAAATTAAAAAATAAATCTTTTTGTTTTTAAGTAAGAATGGTGGTTGGAGACACTGTGTCTTGAGCTGGTTAACACTAGAACAGAGTTCTGATTGAATTCTCTGGGATATTTTTAATAAGTCATTTCACCCTTGTGACCCCAGGTTTACAATTAACAACTGTTGTAGGGAATATTATAACTAAGTTATGTTAGCATAAAATTGATGAACACTATGCACTCAACTTGAATATCTACTCTAAACAATTTAAGTGTTTTGTCTTTCTTAATTTACAGTGATGCGATTGACTAAGCCTACTTTGTTCACCAATATTCCCGTAACGTGTGAAGAGCAAGACTTGCCTGGTATGTAAAGACAAGTTGAAACTTGAGTGGTACACATTATTTTGGAAGATGCTTACTCTTGCCAGTCTTATGCTAACGGTTTCTTGAATTCTGTGTTTACTGTATTTATATGATGTGAATGATGGCCATCTGAGAGATTGGGCTCATTTGTAATCTATAATTCAAGATGATGTTATCGTTAGTTTAAAATTCAACCATAGTTCTGACACTATCAGAATGTTACCTGTGTCCTCAAATGTTCATTAGCATTCTGTTTAGAATTATTGGTGTTTCTAAAATGTTTTGTGTTTCATGACATGCATTTTTCAGGTTTTGGAGTATTCTGTGAGATCAAATTTTCTTTGCTTGTTTGTTTTTAATTTAGTTTTATTTTGGGGGACTGGGCCTCACTACATATCCCAAGGTGTCTTGAACTTTTATTCCACCTGTCTCAACCTGGCAAGTGCTGTAATTACAAGCATGCACCACGTAACCAGAATTTTTTGACATGAATTTGTGATAGCAAACATTAAAAATGACATTTTACATAGTAATGTATATTAAATTTCAATATTAATAGAACTTAAAAATGAGTATAAATATTATATCTCAATTTTTGTTTTTGAGACAGAGAATCATATAGCCCAGGCTGGCCTGGAACTCACCATGTAGTTGAGACTGCCCCTAAATTCCAAAACCACCTGCCTCCCACTTCTAATTTCTAGGATTTCAGACTTGCATCACTACCCCAGTTGTATCTATTTTGAAAAATTTAAAAATTAAAAAACTAATACAATTTTCATCCAGATTAAAAAGATATCTGACACCCTCCATCACCCAACTGCCCTTGGTTCTAGAGGTCAAATCTGGGGCTTTATGTTATGATTTAGAGACAAAAATACCACTCAGCCCAACCAAAGACTGAATTGAGACTCTGTATTAAGCCAGCTGGTGACTGCCTGGAAAGAAATACTTCTCACGGAATATCCTCAAGTGCATTTTATGGGGAGTTTTAAAAGCAAAAAAAAAAAAAAAAAAAAAACAAAAACAAAAACCACACAGAAAACTACATCATATTTGACAGTTGCAAGGGGAAGTAAAGCAAGCAAGCAAACAGTTTAACAGAAGCCAAAAACATACAGTTAGCTGGAGCATTTCAACCTCGAGTCTCTAGAGCAGGGCTGGCGACTTTTCCACAGGACTTTTCACAGCAGGTATAGAAAAGGAATATCAAGGGCTGGAGAGGTGGCTCAGAGGTTAAGAGCACTGGCTGTTCTTCCCAAGGTCCTGAGTTCAATTCCCAGCAACCACATGGTGGCTCACAGCTATCTACATTGAGATCTGCCCAGGCATATATGTAGAGCAAATACTGTATACATAATAAATAAATAAATATTTAAAAAAAAGAAAAGGAATATCAGTATCTGGTTAAATCAAAGATGGCTCCAGGTTAGACAAGGTGAAGGAAGATTTGCCTGTCATATTGTGAATACTAGGCAAGTGCTCTCCCACGGAGCTGCCCACTGGTTCCCATTTCTTTACATAAGTAAAACTTGCTTTAAAGATTGATGTTAGAGTTCTGTTTTTCTCTTGCTGCAGGTGATCTCTTTAACCAGTTAATGAGAGATGATCCTTCAACTGTAAATGGTGCTGAGATTTTAATGCTGGGAGAAATGTTGACTTTACCCCAAAATTTCGGGTAAGAATGACAGATTTACATAAGATGTACATATTGAAGCTGTTATATCATGTTGGCATACAGAGTGGGAAAGCGCTGCTTATGCTTAAGTGGTAAACATACACAGATTGCTCTTGATTCCATTTTTATTTTTTAAAACAGCAATGTAGAACAGAGTCACTAGTGGTTCTAATAGGATGATAGCATTTTAACTTTGTTCTTTGGGTTGTGACTAAAGCCATGGATTTTGCACATTGTGAGTTACATGCTGTACCACAGCACTGTTAACATACCAGCCCTGGGTGTTATTGCCATTTTCTGAGTCGCTTTTTTTTTTTTTTTTGGTTTTTCGAGACAGGGTTTCTCTGTGTATCCTTGGCTGTCCTGGACTCACTTTGTAGACCAGGCTGGCCTCGAACTCACAAAGATCCGCCTGCCTCTGCCTCCCAAGTGCTGGGATTAAAGGCGTGCGCCACCACCGCCCGGCCTGAGTCGCTTTTACTGGGCCTCATTCACACCTTCTCTTTATAGAACATATCAGACTTACCAGCTACTCAGAAACTCTAAATGTTTTTCTTTTCTCATCCTGTATTTCAGTGAGCTAAAAATCCCCTGGTTTCACTGTTTTTGCCACTGAGGAATTTTGAGACAAAAAAGGGAAATTTACAGGGTTTGATTTTTTTTTTTGGTTTGTTTTTACTATGCTTGCAGATTGTGATCATAAACCAGTGTCTTGCAAACTTGGAAATGTATTGATGTAAAACTATTAAAATTAAGCTGGGTGTGGTGGTGCATGCCTTTAATCCCAGCACTCGGGAGGCAGAGGCAGGTGGATCTCTGTGAGTTCAAGGCCAGCCTGGTCTACAAAGTAAGACCAGAACAGCTAAGGATACAGAGAAACCCTGTCTCAAAAACCCCCAAAACAAAACAAAAGAAAAAAACCTATTAAAATTATATAGAGTAAGGAACTGCAGAGGTGGCTCAGTTGTTAAGAGCACAGGCTGTTCTTCCGGAGGATCTGGGTTCCATTCCTAACACCCATATGACTGCTCACAACTGCCTCTAACTCCATTTCCAAGAAATAGGGAGTCTTTCTTCAGGTCTCTGCAGACACTGCATGCATTTAGCAGACAAAGTATCCATACACATAAAAGTTAATACAATAGTTTTTAAAAGATATATATTGTAAAGCCAGAAGTCATTTTATTAGGAAAATAATGGCAAAGCTATCCAAGATGAATTAACTTGGAACTTCTAGATTTAGAATATAAGTTACTTAAAAAATGAAGATGACATTTTCTCGTGTATTCAGATATAAATCTTCTGACAGTGCAGCTCTGATTACAGTCACCATTATTTCCAGGGTGGCCAGAAATTTGTGTAGCAGTTGACAGCTATATTATATCATGTGTAATTGCATTTTCACCTTGAAGTGCGATAGGAAATGAATGAGCAGGCTAAGGAAAATAAAGGACAACTGAAGAAGAATTTCCCTGACCCTTCAGTAAATTCTCTTTCACCTGAAATTCTTAATTGACAGAATGATTTCCTTAAGAACTGAATGACTTTCTGCCTAAAATGCTATTTCATTTCATAGAAATATATTTTTGGGAGAGACCTTTTCCAGTTATATCAGTGTTCACAATGACAGCAATCAAGTCGTAAAAGATATATTGGTGAAGGTAAGTGGCATTCTTATTTGCAAAGTGCTTTATTTGGATAAAAATTTTATTTTTGCTGAGCCTTGGAAACTTCATTAAAATGCATGGTCCATATTAGAATTTTTAAATGTCACTAACAAACACTGATAATTATCTAACAACCAAATATTATGGAATTTACAGAAACATTTTCCTTCTAATCAAGGTTTCTGGTAGGCTTAGATGAGAAAATTACTATTAGTCCAACTAATAATTGTGTTGTCTGTATGATTCACATAATAGTACTTGAAAGACTTCGGAGGAAACATGCTAGAAGTCACTGTCTAGTTGTAGGAAGGGTTGGCAGAGGAGAGAAAGACAAGAGGATCTTGGAAAACAGGCAGGACTTAGGAGAAGAGTATAGGACTGAGAGACACAGAATCAGTAAATGCTTTTAGAGGAAAACAAAAGTCTCATTCATGTGCCATATCAGATGGTAAAGAAGAGGTTTAGTGCCATGTCTTGAAAGCCAGGCTAAGATTTAGCAAAAACAAACAAACAAACAAAAACCTTTTGTGAACAGTGGGCACTGGGCTTTTACTAGAAGTAGTCAGTTTGTATTAGGGAGGCTGGTGACATCACCATGTAGGATGCTTTGTAGGAAATGGACCGGTTAGAAGACTCTTGGAGTAGTTGAGAAATCAAAAGCTAGAATATGCAAATTTCTTCACAAATTGAATTGTTTTCAAGAGAAAGGGCTTAGATAAAGGAAGTAAGAATTCACTATGTGAATAAAGGGAACAGAAATGTTGTTTATATACATAATAAAGTTCTGTTCAGCTGTAAAGAGAAGGAATTTCTGGACACCAGACTGCATGTTTTCACTCGTGCAGAATTTAGTCTTTAACATCATATGAACTGTGTGTGTGTGTGTGTGTGTGTGTGTGTACGCATATATATAATATGAAACTAGACAGGCCACTGGGGAGGCTAAAGGGAAGGATAAGAGGAAGCAAAAGGACAATAGAAGAAAAAAATTACATATTTAATGTTTCATCTCATATATTGAACATAGACTTTTTTTTTTTTTTTTTTTGGTTTTTCGAGACAGGGTTTCTCTGTTTAACAGCTCTGGCTGTCCTGGACTCGCTTTGTAGACCAGGCTGGCCT
Source organism: Lophiomys imhausi (assembly GCA_907164525.1). NCBI lineage: Eukaryota > Metazoa > Chordata > Mammalia > Rodentia > Muridae > Lophiomys > Lophiomys imhausi. Next base: position 506,456 of record CAJQZJ010037497.1, on the reverse strand, counting down.
CGAACTTGCAAAGATCCGCCTGCCTCTGCCTCCCAAGTGCTGGGATTAAAGGCATGCGCCACCACCGCCCGGCGAACATAGACTTTTAAATGATAAAATGATACATATGAGATGTGAAAATAGAAGGGAGGCTGTTTGTAGACCAGTGTGAGGGGAAGAGGGACAAGGGAATTGATAAAAGTAGATATGAACAAAATATAGTCATACCCGTTGGAAAATATCATATACTTAGTATTTGTATCCTTACTAAAAAATTAATTTAAAAAATAAATGAAGAGAAGTTGATCAAAGCTGTCTTTGAGCAGGGAACTTAGATTATCAGAGTCTTGTTAAAAGGGAATGCTTAGTTCCATTGGGTTTAAAGTTGATTGTAGAGTTACAGTTACAGAGGAGCTCAGAAAATAAATATTTCAAGCCTCACATATCATACTTCAGCAGCTAGATGCAAATATGTGTGTCAGACATGGACAGGGTCTGCACCTTTCATCATTAAGAGTTTTTAGAGGACACAGCCTGCTTTAATAAGATTTTAAACTAAGAACGTGTTTGGTTTTGTTTGTTTGTTTTTTGTTTTTCAAATGATTGAAAAGAAACAGAACATTCCATATGTGGAAACCTTATGAAATTCAGACTTAAGTGTCTGTAAATGAAGTCTTCTTGACAGAACCACAGTCATTTATTATTGTGTGATCTGTGTCTGACCTCCAGCTACAATGTAAGATCTGTAGTTGAAACAGAGACTGTAGCCTGAAAAATCTAAAATAAGTGTAGCATGGCCTTGTAAAGAGAAAGTGTCCAGCCTCATTAGTCATCTTCCTTAGCACCTTTCCAAAAAGCAGAAACTCCATAGAGGCAGAGATTTTGGTCTCGTTTGTAGTGTGATAGATTTCGAACTTTAAAAACAGGTTCTGAGGGCTGGAGAGATGGCTCAGTGGTTAAGAACACTGGCTGTTCTTCCAAAGGACCTGGGGCTCAAATCCCAGCACCCACATGATAGTTCACAGTTGTCCATAATTGCCGGGCCTGTGGCGCACGACTTTAATCCCAGCACTTGGGAAGAAGAGGCAGGTGGATCTCTACGAGTTCAAGGCCACCCTGGTCTGCAAAGAGTCCAGGACAGCCAGGGCTATACAGAGAAACCCTGTCTCAAAAAACAAAACAAAACAAAAACAGGTTCTGGCATATAATAGGTATTAGCAATAAATGTTCAGCAT